>JAAMPD010000008.1:0-164931 GCA_025266255.1 Trissolcus basalis
AGTTAAGGTATATTGCTGTCATTTTTGCGTTATAACAACGTAAATTTTATAGTTTTCAACCGGCATGAAAAGTTGACTTTAGAAGCTGCAAGAGTTTGGCGTTGAATCTGCTGATTTTTTTTTCCGTGCGGTTTTATTTTCAATTTTTTTCCGTTTCGCATCAAATCTGCAAGTTTCATGGAAATTGGCCCTTTTGAACAGTTATAATAAGATTTAATTTAGCATGTATGAATTTATCTGAACAAATATTACTCTGCTTTAATAAAGATTCTGAAGTTTCATTAATATCACGATGAAAGTAATTTATATTCTTTTCTTGCGTATTCTTTTTAGAATTATAAGTACTTTTATAAAGGTTTTGTGCAAATGTTTCTTTCTTAATTACAGCCAATGTTTAAGCATTAATACAATTTTTAATAAACAGCAAAATTGAAGCATGTGAATGGAGATGTAATTAAAATTGAACAAAAAATAACGCGAATATTGAAATCATAATTATACACCCAATTTTCAGCTTTCATTTAGACAAATTCAGTGGTATATACTTTTTTTTTAATTTATTGTATCTACTAGATTTTTTTTTCTATTCACTATGAAGCATCAACTGATTACTTTGTAATCTACTGATTTATCTCAAGCAATCACTCAATGTTCTTTTGTAAGATAATAGTTAATTAAAAGGGGTTGGATTGTTATTAACTGTTTCTTATGCAAGTCGATGCGAGGGATAGAAGTGTTCAATGCTGGCCCCAAGGTCATTTATCTATTTCTCCGAATCACAGATGTTCGATATATGGGCTCCATCAATCCGCGTACACCTTCAACGCATTTAGAATATAAATCTCTCAATACATTTAGTGATCTAATGCATGATTCAATTAATTACTTAAGTTCTTGCAGATTTCGTTACCCTCGGCTAGATTGTTTACTGATTTATTTAAAACTATTCTGTTTTTCTATCTAATTGTTATTGCAATGGTTATATGAAGCAAAATATTAATGAACGTTTGTGTTTTTTAGGCTCATCGAAAATTGTCTATGCACTCTCACAGAGTGGAGAAACCGACGAACCAGTGTGCGGTACCGTTTTGGGAATGTCGACGTTAACGGCCTGTTTAAATTGTGCGTTTAATTACAAGTAAGAGACACTCGCACGGAAATTTATCGGTCACTGTTTTCCAGCCGACCCTTTTGCATCTAATCTATGCGATGTCCGTGCTAAACACGCTGTTTCCTAGGTAAAGATGGGTGAGTAGACATTTATTATTGTAAACAGAATATGACACGAACATTTTATTTGACATTAAATTGCATTTTGATTGATGATTTCAATTAACAAAAAATTCAAAATTGAAATACACAATTTGGTATATTGATTTGCAAATTTGTGCTGTATGGGCATTACATTGTATTGATTATTTTAGGTGAAATATTGTGGATTATTTCGGGAGCGAAACTTGTAGTCAAAATTAATATCAGCATTGAGAGCATCAATGACAAACTGCTGCGGCACCGAGCGTGCAATTAATTGATTTTAGTTTTGTTTAGTCATTATTTAGCATGAATGATATCTATGGTTTCGAACAGTTTGCTGTTACAAATTCATCGCGTGGTTTGGTTTGGTATATAGAGATAGTCTGAGCTTTGCTTCTTATTGGGTCGAAATTTATGCCCATAAATCTAGCTGTTACGTGGTGAGAGGTTGAATCCTGCTTCTGCAAGTTTATACCATGGTTCTGTAAACTCGCACCATCTTCGCCCGTCGTCTCCTCGTCTTCCTCTTCTTTGTTCAATTTTATGATGATAGAAGCAGTATATCTTCAACTATAGACAGGGCGCGGATAAAACTAAAGCTCAATCTAATTATTGCATATCCACGACTAAATGAAACTTTTTTAACAACCGACATTACTCTAGGATTTACATTCTCAATATGAATGAAATTTTTTTTGTCTTAGCGGGATAATTAAATTCAGTGTGTTGTGCAATTTCATTTTACAAGTGTACGAATTTCGTACCGAAATGTTTATTCACTTTTTGCCGGCATTTAATTGTGTAACCAAATGTGAAACCAAAATGTTTAATATACACTTTGACATTCAAAGCAGGAGCGTAATGTGTTGATTGTACAAATTGCTTTCTTATCGCAGGATCTCTCGCTGAGATTGAAACTTGGATTGTAAACATCGCGATGGATGCGCTGAACGTGTTCATTGTTTATGTACTTCTTCAGGCGGTACAAATCATGTACACAAGGTGCGCGGATCCGTCGTACCACTCATAGGTCATTGTGGCGTTGAAAGGGAGTAACTTATAGGAGCATTGGGAATTACCAGTTTATTATTAGGGAGATAGCATGGTGGGCCAAGATCAGGGGTTGCCGTTAATTCTCTCCCGACTCTTGCTTCCCTGGAGAGAACACGCGGTCTTAAGACAGCTTTCTTGAACCAACCTCCGACGCGCTCTTTCTCTTTCTCTTTCACAACATCTCTCGACGTTTTGAATCGCTTCCACTGTTAATTAGTCTCTACGACTATAAACAGCTATCTCAATAACCGTTTCACTCTTTTTTGCTACTTGCTTATCTTCCTCTTACTTGATTTGGCAGTTCACAAGATTTAAAAAAATCATTTTTTTATAATTAATTTGAAAAATAATTGTCAAAGTAATTGAAAATTTCAGAAAGATTGAAATTTCAATCGAGCAGTGCAGAAAGTGTGCAGAAAAAAGTAACATTGACGTACCGAGTACATAGACATATAATGCCACATGGGTATGTCTTCAATTCGTCTTTCAACAGCTTTTCGCGAAAATGTGTCTATTTTCACAGCAGCTATATTTACTTCTATAATAAATGAATGTACTGGGCGTATGTATCCATTCATCCATCGGACGTTTCATTTAACTATCAATAGCTTTTCAGCGAAACTTTCTGAATAGCTCTGATGGTGAATAATAAAATAAACAAAAAATAATTCATCACTACACAGCGAGTTACAAAAAGATATTTTTGTTTAATTAAAAATTATTTTCATTCAACGTTTTTAAGGACGAATTAATAACAACATTGCTTTATGAATTATAATTTGCAGTGTCCATGATAGTCAACATTTCATATTTAATTTAAATACAAAATTTGTCATTAACGGGCTTTAATGAAACATTAATTATAATTAAATTCCATATTTTTTTATGATCCATTACAGAAATACAGTGATTTGTCTTGCACGAAATTAAAAGCTTTATAATTAATTTCCATCGCGGAAAAATGGGAAAAATATAAAATAAAATGTATGGAAGACGTAAATATGAAGAGAGAGCTTTATACTTGGAATGTAGCTTAATAAAAAGCATCGTAAAAATCAATGTTGAAGTCGGTGTTAAATTGCGCGAAAAGCTAATTTATCGCTGCGACTTGTTTTTATAATTACATTTTTTCTTGGTGTTTCATCTTGACCTTCAACAGGGATGTGCTCTTATCTTGATATTTTTCTAGGGGAGAGATGCTCTGAAATTTTTTTGTATCGTTTAAACAGCAAACTGGCGGTCGAACAGACCGTCTTTGAGGCGAAGACAAACCTTGTCTGGAAAGCTGTACCGGATAGAACCACATTTTCATTAAGGCTTCTGATTTATTATCGCAGTTAGCTTCGTTGACCTTGCTCATATCTTTTCTTACAAAAAGACTGAAACACAGTTCCTCTATAAAAGATCTCCGGGTCATAATGAGCGGCAAGAATATTTTCATCGGTAATTAAAAACCAATACTCATTTACATAGATCACAATCGTGCAAACCAATTTTTTTGAACCAGACAAAACATTTTATTTGCAGAATCATTCTTTTAAATGATTGAAAATGAATCATCTCGATTTACAAATAAAATTGTATCAAGTCACGAGAGGTTGTATTCGGGCGACACGTAATTGCCAAGCTCAAATGACAGCAAAGATAAACGTACACTTAAACACAGAGGAAATTAAAAAATGTCTATGACAATTAATTAAAGTTTGGTTGAATGATTAGAATTGAGCTGGAGGGGCTCGCGTTACATGTCACCGTTTATCGTGCACACGTAGCCTAACGAGTAATAAATTAGTAATAAAGTAATTAAACGTGACTTTACGAGGTGTCTGACACAATTGATACCTTCTGATCTTCCTGGGGAATTTAAAGTACTCGAAGTTAATGAGATCTCGCGATAAGCTTTTAATTAAAGCATTCATGCGGCATTCGACTTCATAATTTTCAAATTATATAATAAAATGTCAATTACGTTTGGCGTCTTGTTGGTGCTCAACTATAGTAAAATAAGTTCAATGGTATAATTGTCGAAGCTCTTCGAATTGAAAATAATTATTTATTCAAGCTTGTGATATCATCATCAATAAAAATAGTACATTTTCGATCAAAATTGTATAACCTCAATTTCCAAATATTTTTTATTCGAATGATTTATACGTTTGACTTGATTTCAAATTAATTCAAAAATTGACAATAAAATTATGTTCTCAATTTGAACTAAAGAAAAAAAATTATTTCAATGCAAGATATCAAAAATCAGTGACATGAAAATAAGTCTCTTAATCATCTGAGGAAGATGTCAGCTGCCAAGGTTCATCGTAAAGTCATATTACAATGTCATATGCTGAGTTTTTGTCATAATGGAAAAAAAATTCGAATAAAATAAAAAACTAGGCTTCGAGCGCGGACAAACAAATAAGCTAGCTAAGACTGAAGTTTCTCAGGTTCAACGCGAGTAGAATGGGTAGGAGAACAGTCAGACATTCAGATAGCGGAAGTAGTAGAAGACGGCTTCCGATGGGCTGCATTGTGCACGAATCACAAGTGAGACATATGAAAATGCGAATACAGCCCTACGACTTTTGCCCACCCTACCGATTGTACATAGTTCGACGTAAAAGTTTGAAATTTATTTGCATCGCACGCTGATGCTGTATGGGCGCTTCTTCGTGTCTTCGACTCCCTCTCCGGTTCTTGATTTGCGCATATATAAATGTTGCGAAACTTACTCATTCTTCCAAAGGCGTTATTTTTGTTGGCCCATGATTTCGGAGACCCAAATAATTACGCGCGATAGTTAAAACAAATGATGCCACGTCGTTTTGCATGTCACACGTGCATATACGTATATTATTCTTAAAAAATACATTCATTTTCTTTGCGCTGCCCCTCTCCTCCCTGTGCAGAACACCGGGGCAATAGTTTTTACATTCAAAAGTTCCGATGCGCAAGAAAAATGATGCAATAATTTTTCAAAGCCTCGGGTTGAATGTTTTCATTTCTGGAAGTGGCTGTGCATATCAAACAAGCAATGCATTCGAATAGCGTTCTTTTCAAAAAGAGGTGGTGCGGTCGCGCGATTCTTTAAGCGGAAAATAAATAACGAGGGCTCGTCCGGAACGCACGAACCCGACCTCACCCCCTTCTGTGTGACAACGCAGAACCGCGCGCTGGCCATTCTCGCGACCCCAAACCGAGAGAGCGTCATGCTAACAAGACAAAAACCAGGAGAACACATTTTAATGTCACAATTAAAAATATTATACATATATTACTGACTCGCAACCGCAGCCAACGAAATATACCTCGCTACAACGCGCTCATCTTTCTCTGACATTTTTCACGTGATACAAGTACGATTGCAACATGTGTGACACATTACATTTACATGCGTCAACCTTGGCTGCTCTTAATTTCTGCCTTCTTAATAGTATCTGGGCTAATTTATTCGAACAAAACGTAACAAGGATTAATAGATTTCAACTGTCAGATTTCATTTTATCGC
Source organism: Trissolcus basalis (assembly GCA_025266255.1). Taxonomy (NCBI): domain Eukaryota; kingdom Metazoa; phylum Arthropoda; class Insecta; order Hymenoptera; family Scelionidae; genus Trissolcus; species Trissolcus basalis. The sequence goes on from JAAMPD010000008.1 coordinate 5,810, forward strand.
GTTGGTTAGTTCGCAAACGTGTAATCTTTTTTTATTCCACACTCTGAGATAGGTCACAACTGATAAATAAAATTATAAAAAAATTGTAGTTTGGTTCTTTACAAGTTGATTTATTGTACATGGGATGAACATTTTAGCGAAAACTCTATATGAGAGAGGGAAAAAAATAGTTGGACTTTTGCAGTGACGTGTCTTTGAAATGATCGAGTATTTTAATAGCCACATCAATATTGAACGACGATGACAAATGACTGTCAAGGGTCAATCAAATATTGGCATGCTCTGTGCATGCTACAGGCGCAATATAAATGAATAGAGTCCCTGCGGACGTATCTTACGGGAATACAAAACATTAATAGAAGGACTGATGTGCGCTGCTGTGGACATGAACAAATTGCACGTGCCTGTCAATCGATTTGTTTCATTTGGTACCCCAAGACGAAAAAAATTTCTCTTTGATAACAAAATTAAGAGAGAAATAAAATATTAAAGTTTCACCAAATATAATCAAAGCTCACAATATATATTTCGATATTATTAAGCCTAATATTTTATTTATGAGACTTTGGAGTTGATTTACTTCAGTTTGAAAAATTTAGTTTTTTTTATTAAAACATTGCGGGAAACAATAATAAAAGAAAAATTTTAAGTTTTATTAAGATAATGTTGATTGATGTAAATAATATTTATTAGTAGGATTGAAAATGAATCGAGAATAAAAATCAATTTCATTATCTGTTGAAAAGATTTCTGAAATGAAAAGATATTTTCAAATTTGGATAATTTGATACTTTTAAAAGTGTTAATATATTTTTACTTGCTTAAATTTTTATTTTTATTCATTGAATTTTGTAAAATCAAATGAAAATGATCAAAATTGGTTCAAAATTTAGACTCGATAAGATGGTATAAAGGTTTCTGTAGCAGCACCCCTGATAGACTTTTATTCGCATATGTATTCCTACCAATATGCGCCAGGAAAGCTTACTTCAGTCGGTACAGCAGGTATTTGAACAGAAATGTGGCAATCCCACCGGTTTCCTTTATCGACTGCACACATTTCCATACAGCTCAATAGAATAAGGTAGCAGGGGATTGCCGTATGGTCGCGTTCTGATCTTAATTTTGCAAACCAACTGAAGCGCGCGTGATTTACAACTTGAATAGTCAAACATATTGATCCACAATAATCAATGACTTTTCAAACAGTCATAAAATGAAAATTTATCTCAACAGCAATCTTTACAAAATATAATGTTTTGGAAATCAATCTTTTTTTCAATCTAATTCATTTTTTTAAACCAACTTTTTTTCAAATTATAAAATAATAATTAAAAGAAATTATTAATCTTGAAAAATTAAATTTAAATATAAATTTGACTTGAAACAAAATTCAACAGTATTGATTCATTAAATTTTTTTCTAATAGAAAAAGTTTAGTCATTCCAAAACTTCATTTGCTTTGTTATTGATTCCTGTTGATGTAAATGAAGCAGTACTTATTCATAACAGCAATAACTTTCGCATATATAATTATTTAATATTTTACTACCCGAAAATCCATTGTGCTTAGTCAGTGTATAAATCGTAACAGTTATTTACCAGGCGTGCCTGTCGAAAGGTCAGTTTCCAACGTAAGCATGTATCGTTGCACTGTGCATGTTCGTGTGTTATCATCATCTGAGATCACATATCAATAGGATTTGCATAAAAATCTATACGTTCGCGCTTCGCGAATTGCACCCCGCACTTTTTTTTCCTGTCCGGAACTGTTGATTTTAGCGCACAGGGTTTTAAAAAGTTATTGCCCGAGCGGGCAATATATTTTTAATACTACCTGATAAACAGATTTGTCGTTTCAAAAAGTATAGCACTACGTAAAATAGCGAAAAAGGATTCAGCATGAAAACAAAGCGACTTTTGCAAGCTCGCCAAATACTGTTGAATTTAATGCTATCGATACCAACCTGACAAGGGAATAAAAATTCAAACAAAATGGCAACATGATTTTTCATTTCACAAAACAGTTTTGTTTGCTTTTGTTCTTTTTTGTTCATCGCTCTGATGTATTCTGTCTCGAACACTTATATTCAAATACGTGATTGATACGACTTGAGCTTCGTCGTTGAATTAATGGAATATGTATTATATCTATGACATGGATAAGGAACATAATATGACATTTTATTTGTACCACCCTCGACATTTTTGGTGTAATATTTATTGCACGACCTATCTTAAACGTCTATTTCTTGTTTCGATATGCGTTGACATTTGCGGAATTGAGCTACATCCAATTTTAAAACATTCTTACAAATGCTTATGTAAGTCAGTTCGATATTATTAGTTGTGACAAGCGATAAATTTCCTTTTCATCTCAAAGAGCGGCGGGGGATTATTAACAAATCACCTTTAAATAATATGTATTTGTGTTTCAATTATATAAACTGAAATAGCATCAAGTTCATTCACCTTTCCATACAGAAAACAATACAGCCTAAATATATCCCCCATTGTTTCATTGAGATCAAAAGATTTGTTTCCCATGTACGAAAAAAAGTTAATTATTATTCTTTTCTTTTTGTGTGTTGCAGAATTTTCAATGGAACAAATTTTTATGTTCGACGCACTGCAATGGACATGAAATGGCAACTCCACTTGAAACTGCCAGTTGGAGCAAGATTTAAAATCGTGAGCCACGCAGGTACTTGCACTTGTACATGTGATTGCTTCAACCGAGCGAGTTCCTTTTTTCATGAGAGCACTGTTTCAATGCAGAAGATGCAACAAATAAAGCATGGCGTTGCATTTATCAAACATTTATTTGTATTTCCTTTGACTGCGCACGATGCAACGGTAACTGCGGTAGACTTATGAATTGTGTACCGACGTTCGGGTAGTGGTAATTCTGACGTGTGTATATGCATCTGATCGCAGAGGCTAGAAGTTTGCGGGGTGGCGTGTATGTGTGTGTAAACGCTTTTGCTTCTCGTCTCGCGAGCCAAAAGGGCTTGGTTTTTAAAGGCTGGTTTCGGCAAAAACACTCGGTCGCTTGTAGCAAGAGAAAGAGAGAGCGGCGAAAACGAGAGAAAGCGTTCCCGGTCCGCGGCTGATTTCGATTGAATAATTTATGTTTCATTACGAGCCAGGGCTTATAGGCGCCTTGCAAACGCTATTCCGTACATTCAGAAAGGCCTGTGCACACAAACTCTCGGAATCCGCTGCTGCCTTTCATATATTTCCTATAGCCATTCAGGCATCCTGAAAAGAATTTTGTATCGAGGGTATTGAGAACGGACAACCGATATCGTCTGGTCGGGAATACGATTCTTACGTTGCCCAAAAATAATACCACCTGTGCTTACCACGTTATTGCGCAATTAATTTTAATGCGCCATCAAAACAGCCTTTCATACAACGATTCGTAGTTTTGGAAACAACTTCGTTAAGGGTCGCGCACGTATTTATTGTAATTCTGAACCGTCTTTTTTTTTCTTCTTGTAATTTTGGAATAACATTTGACTTGTAAAGTCCGTTGAGGCGAGAGGAATATTTTGTTGACTATTCTTTTCCGTTCGGTTTGCAGAGGAAAAAAAATATCACTCATGAAAGAATAGCAAAGATTCAAATGCTTTTCAAGTTTTATCGTAGTCAGAAAGTCGTAAAATTTTTTTGAATAATGGGAACGTAAAACTCAATCACCGGCAGAAGCTCGAAGAGAGAAAAAAATATAATTAGATATTTCAGCTTAAATTGACTAGAAAAAAAGGCTCGGGCCCCGAGAAAAAGATTGAAACTTTTGACGTCATAAATAATTCTTAATTCATTCCGGTAAAGTATATGCTAATTTTACGAGAAACACTCGGAAAGTTACGGGGCGCGATAATAGAATTATAAATATTTGCATCGACTACCCTCGTTTGCGTCGATAAAATTGACATTCACGGATATATTCTTTGAGGCGGGCGAGGCCATTCGGCTGCGGCAAACGATGAGTTAGAAATAGAGCGGAAAAGTCGAAAATCGAGGGCTGCATTATTGAAAAGGCGAGGCTTAAGAAGCTGCGCGTTGTCACCGTCGGAATATTAACGTCCATCAATATTTGATAACCGGGCGGAATTGAACGGCCCCTCGATTTCTAACGCGGGCGAGATATTGTTTAGCGCGCGGGGGTAGAAATTGATAGAGAGGGGCCCGGCATATATACACGTGCACAAATAATCGCTCACAAAGAAAGGTGAGAGAGGGGCCACGGCTGGCATTTTGAGCGGAGACGAGCGTTGAGCCCTGCGTTTTTTAATTTAATGCGAGTCAATAATTTAACGTGCCTCTTTGATTTACAGGCTCGACCCTTCTTCACGCAACATCTTATCAGTCTTTCGTGCCTATCCCAAGGCACTGGAGTTCGATTGAAGAATGAACCTCTCTCCGCCTCATCTCCTGCTCTTCATCTTTTTCAAGAGTCTTTTTCCGTTCCCGTACCTGAATGTTGCGCACCAGATTAAAGAGATCAAAATTATTTTTGCTCCGAGAAGGGTTGCACGCTGGAGCACCGACCAAACGCCGCTGTTTGTTTTGATTTCGAACCGTGGCCTCGACGAGGGACGTGAAACATTGCGCCAGATTTGTTTTGGTACGTATAATATCGGGTGGGTGTGATCCTTCTTTTTTTTTGTCTTGCTACAAATATTCTCGATTCAGCGCCACGGCCAGTTATTCGAATTATCAAACGTTTGGCGAATCTTTGTGCATCAGGTCCGCGTTGCAGGGATTAATTTTCATTTTAATTAACAGCTTCTGAACGCTCTGGTAATCGACGCGGTTTGGGCTGCGTTGAAAAGTAAACCTAATAATGATATCAGCATGGTCAAAATTAATATTATTGATAATTAAAGTTCATTGTTTCGTAAACAACGTTGATTCCACTAAATTGCACGGTTTTGTAACAATTAAATACGAATTTCTGCAATTCAAAACAGTTATATGTTATCAGTTGATATTAAAATAGGGGAATGTTAATTACAAATCATAATTGTTCGTTGCAATCACGCATCCTGGTCAACTTATTTTTCTCTCTCTTTTTGTTTCAGCGGTAATATTTTTTGTTCGACGCAACAGACGCGCTTGTCATGCGCGTAATTTTCGTAAGCAACACACTATCAAATGTTTGGTATCACTTTACCCTTAACTAATGTGAACCTTGACTTATCAATCACCCTGGCTTCATTAACATAACTCTAACTTAAATTTCTCGAAGCAGTATTTCCAAGTCATCTGCTTATGAGGAAGGATTATTCTATACTTGCAAGATAATGAGATAAAATCTGGGGAGTGTGTTACTCCACCGCTGTCGGATGGGTTTGATTACTCGTTATCGGTGTAACTCTACCGTCATCTGCCATCTGATAAAGGTCCGTGCGAGTAATTATTAATCATAGGCCGGGTAGTATAACGATCCAGTCGAGTCTTATCTCAGTGTCGAGTGATGTATGTACACGTGCTGTATATGCTTCAAGTCCGAGCCACAGGGGGTTGGTACTGGTTGGACGGTTGCTTGCCACTAACGCAGCAATACTTCACCCAAGATAACAACTAATAATCAATAGCGCGCCATTGCTTGCAAAGTTCTGTATTTGTACGAGCTCAACTGTCGAGCGCTGTTTTTTCGCCCTCAAGTGTCTCTGATTTGTTTCAATCTTACAATCACTTTCCAACCGGAGATCTCTTGACTGACTTTCAATTGATGCTGCAAAAATCAATCGTTTGCTTACCATCTTTAATGGTCAATTAAAATGCAACCTGCTAACGAAATGATGCGCAAACTTATGATAATTAATTACATGTCGCATGGCCAAAGTTTGTTGAGATACTTCACTTATCAGCTTTCCCCCTTTGGCACATATCGCCGACCTACCATTAATAGTTCAATTATTAATATGTTATAGGTTGCCGCTCGATTATCTTGGTAAACTCTCCATAATAATCGATCTATGGGAATATTAATTGGTCGCTGACAAAATTACAAACACATCAAACTTTGACGCTAACAAATTAGCGGTGGGATTGAATCTCCTTGAGGTCTCGCTATACCTACGGTTCATACGCCACTCGAAAGTTCATCCTACTCATAAGAACATCTCAAGAATGCCCAATCTTTGTACGTTTCGACGCAACATTTGTGCGTCGCAGTTTGGCATTGCGATTCATACTTTTTTTTTCTTCTTCTTCTCTTTTGACGTGCGTTGTCAGTCGATTTGCATTCCTACGACACTGAGCGACAGACCGAGTAGGATTCCAATAATGTGGGATTTGAGGGTCGCTTCTCAACGGGGTGGTCCTGGAAACCGATATTACGTTATTCAATTCGAAATATGTTTTCTTTGACATGCATTGTTGTTTCCATCATGTATCTTCTCTCCATTGTGTTGTTCCCGAAGCAAATCAAATTTTTTTTTCTTCCTTCCCCAAGATTCTGCCAATTGTAGCCGTTTTGTGGGATGTTCCAATATGGATTACGTTAAACATTTAATCAATGTTTTGTAGAGGCGCAGAACGCGCAGATATTGCTGGTTGTTGAATTGGTATAGCGGATCCTAGGCCGATGGCAAGGTGTGTTCGTGATTAAAGACACGATACTCCAAGGCTCCTTATCGGAATACGTCTTTTTCGTCTCGATGGGGCGGTTTCGTTTTACGATCCTCTTTCAACTACACGCAGTTGGTAGTCGAAGAAACGGAGCAGGAGAAACGAAGCAGCAATCTCGTTACAAGAGGGGACCTGTTAGAATAAAGTGTGATTAGGAGGATAGTTATGGCGTTTTGTATTATAATTCCGCGAGGGTTATCCTCACGGATCCGCCCTCGAAGGAGCCGTTAAAGCCTCGCCAAGTTTTCGGCTGTGCTCTCTCGACGAGTGTAAGATATATCGCTTCGGATTTTCTTGCCCGGATCGGATCGCTTGAACCGATGATCTCGCAGCGAGATCGGGGTCACAACTTTTGGTCAGGGCACGACGTCTCGTGACGTAGCGTCACTTTGCGAATTGAATTTGCTCAATATTTGCTGGATTTGCCGTTAACAAGAAGTTGTTAATTCAGTAGAGCAAGAAACCTTCGGAGGATACGGGCGCGGAACTGAGGATCCGGGTTTTCTCATCACGGTTTAATCGAAGTTTCGAGAAAGTTAATCGATTGATCTTTAGAAGACCCGGGAGAATTAGCTGAAGGAAACATGGCCGACCGGTCGCTACCCGTATTTGATTGTTTAATTAGTAAGATGACCCTGCTATTTCCCAAAGGAGCGCCCGGGCACGAGACAAATCGAAAGTGATAGAAGGCGTATTATCAACCTTGCACGCTATTATAACACTTGGCTATCTTCAGTGAACTACTTGGCCTGATAATTAAGACGATCGTCCTTTAATGAAATTAATTAAATTATCAGAAACGCGACACCGAAAGCTGACCTCAGTTATTTTGTAATTAAAATTGATGAACAGAGAGCAGCAGCTAACGTGTTTTGTTTTTTGAATTGTTTGCAGAGTGGGAACTAACAAGATCGAAACTAACGCGGAGAGGAACAGACGGAGGAAAGATAGGTGACTCTCCTTGCTTGAGGAGAGCGAGCAAGAGCTTTCAGGGATAGAGATGGAATGACAGACACTCGCTAATTCCAAAGACCAAGCAGGCTGGATTTCTGGTGTATAGGGGTATTAATCCCTACCCTCAATTACCCTTTGTCTTGGGCACAGCTTGGTCCACTTGTTAAGACACCGCTACTGTTTGTCTTGAGAGGTGGGCATCTCCCTCTTTGGAAGGTTAAAGTGCTTTTGGAGGTAAGACTGTTTTGCTAGGGTGTACTTTACAATGCGTCTGTAACCGTAGACGAACTGCTACGGCAAGACTACTGATCGTTGTGGTTTCGTTTAAGTATTCCTTGTATCTGCTCTGATTCACCGAGCTACCTTAGAAAGCCGTTTGAAATTGAAGGTTTTTGATAGATCTTACACGAGTGATAAATGTGACAGTTTATCTTTGCCCAACAGTACAAAGCTACTGTCCAACTGACTAACAATTGTACATTTGCAATGACAAATGATTTTGCCCAATTTTCCATTTGAATTGTCAATACTAACTGTTGTCTTATTGTTAAATTATCACGCTCTTCCTAAATTTACAGGAGTAATTGGATTCCCTCCGGTAATGGGATAAAGAAATCTAGGGTTATCCTGATTACGCTGAAGATCAAGTGAAGGTGAAAAGTTAGTGGATTTGATAGCTTTAATACGCAGAGAGTGATATTTCGTAAGGAACTGTCGTGTAAACATTTGCAATGGATTTGGGAGCTATTCAAACGGTTAAATTTTCTTAAGAATTCGGTTTGCGCTGGGGTTCATTGGGTTGCGCGCGGTGTCTTCGCTCGTACCGCACGTTTGCGTTTTCTTACTCTATAGGCTGCTTTCAATACCTCCCTTGACTCTCACCCTTTGTGTTTCTAACAATTGATATTCTTCTCTCTGCAAAGAAACAGATTTTCCCCTCGTCGATGTCGAACAAATAATACCAACTTGGCAAAATCCGAGGCAAAATCTTCTGGACTACTTGTAATTTCTTCCGGTCGCGCGCTTTCTTTGCTTGCGTTTGTTCTCGGCGATACTTCCTGGCTCAGTTTTCACTTGCCGCGGGACAAATCGATCGGCGGAATTAACGCTGCTTATATAGAGCAACACCTTGTACTGTTTCAGTGTTACATGTCGGCGAACTTGTTATTAACACCCAGTCGGTGATAAGAAAATGGTAATTTTGCATAATTTTCCCGCTTGATTTAATTGCTCCAATCAAAAAAATTTTTTTTCATCTTAATATTTCTGATTTAATAAAAAAAGTCACAAAATTATGGTGCAATAAAAAACGTGTTTTTTTTTTTTTTAACACATTTCGTCCAACTTGGCGATGCATCTGCCGATATGAATATTAAAAAGCCAACATTATCGTGATTTGGGCAAACTTTTCCGTGATGATCGATAAAATGCAATAAAACTTGAGAAAAGATTGTTACGAAAGTAATCACACTGCGGAATTGAATTCAAATACTGCCGTCGCTTCCGCAGTTATATGCTTCGTGTATCGCTGTATTTGATTCTTATCGTTTAACGATTTATAAGAGTGAAGACAATTCTAATGAATCGTACAGTGCCAAAGACACATTAAATTTGAAAATATAAAGGGCGAGTTTGTTTCTATCTGAAGTTAAAAGGAATATGGCTTATTTGCGTGCCGAAACTTTCTGGTAGCGTTGCATGCTTTGCCATTGATAATTGCTTCACAACAGATTTTATTTTATTTTGCTGCCCCCTCTCCTCTGACGGTCTACCGGCTACTCGTCTTTGACTGGGCCTACGTCAATGCACAAAAGTTTATTTCCGTATCAGGATATAATGAGCTGCAGATAATAAACTTTGAGCTCTATCTTTTGCCAACTTTTTCGTTTTTCGTAACGCTTCATCTGGTGCCATAAACCGGTGCTTACTTTTATTTATAATATAGAGATAAAACTTTGCACCAGAGGGGTAATTTTCAATACGTGTGTAAGCAAAAGATATAATATTTCCGTGCAAGTGAAAAAAATGCGAGATTAGTTGAAAAACTTCTGGCACAACGGAATGATAATAGTTTTGAAATTCTTTCTCTTTATCCTTTCGTTACTTTGCTTTGGAGCTTTTTAATGAAATTCTTTTTTTTCTTTCTTTCGTTCGTTTCATTTGCCACGTATTATTTCCACCCCTCGTCGTTCTAAGACTTTTGTTTCCGGCTAATCAAATCTCGATACCGGCGATTGTTTATGAATTCTAATTTATTGTTATTTGATTCGAGTTGTTGGACGTAGTCACAGAGCTTTACGAGATTGCGGGTTGACCTCGGAAATGTAATTCTCCGCGCGGTTACTCTTCAATCTTGTCCAGAAACAGCCCATCGCTGGCATAACTTCGAAGGTTACCTCCATAACCATATCCTATGCCAAATTCATGAACTACCTGGATTAATTACCACTGGACTTAGCTTCCACCCGTTCTTAGACTAACTTATATTTATATTACTTCCAAATAAATTTTGTTCCATGAAAATTTGATTCTCAAAACCCCCGAACTTTGATAATTAATGGCTTCAAAACGAACTTGTAAATCAGCTGCCTCCACAATTTGAAACGTGATTTCTCTATCCTCCACAAATTATTTCCTGCCTCTTTTTCAGATGAAAGTATATTATGTTTCTAATTTGTTTTTCATTGATTTTATTCCACGTTTTGTTTTTGTTTGTTTTGTTTTTGGTTAGCGACAAAATTAAAAGTCCATCAACGGTTTAACCTAGTTTGTAATTTATGATCGTTATGACATTTCGTTGTGTAAAATCAAAGCTAGCAACAAGGGCATCGATAACTCGGTTGATCGGCAAATAGCGTGTGCAGTGCACTCGATCAATCAGTGAAGCCGCGTATACAATGGAGCGCGATTGCATTCAGTTGACTTTGCTCGGGATCAGGAATGAATATCATAAACAATGTCCAACCTAATTTCAAAACGATTCGATCGTAAAATAAGACGTTGCCTTCGAAATTTGCATATAAATTGCACGTTGTTATTCAAACGAGTGTGTTTACAATGCATTTAAAAAACAAAAGCAACGCTGCATCATTACATATTTAAGTTCCGTCATAAGAAAGGACGTTAATTTTAATCGTATTTGTAAATCGTGCTTCGGAGTTTCTCAAAACGTTTGGCAACATCGATCGAACGAAAGAGCGCGCGCCAACTCTTCGAAACGATGAAAATAAGCATTGATGCAACATCATGAGGGGAATATTAATTGATTCGTTAGTTTGGCTGTAATCAATTTTTCATAAGACTAAGAAGAATAGTTGTTTATTAATATTCCTAACAACGAAGAGACCTTTCGTGATAAATCAATGACGTGTCTCTGAACAAGGGTGCAGAGTGAGAGACAAGAAAAAAAAAGAGGAAACAATTCACAATCCGTATGATCGAGTTCCGGACTTTGCGAGAGGGTCTGTCAAAAGCTTTCGATTTCGAAGTGAAATTTCTCTATCGCTCTTAATGTATTTGCCGGGCTGATCAAGCGTCGGCCAACTTCCAAGTACACGAAACTTGTCCGTATAATGGCCCAGAACACGATATCAGTTTATTTTATATATATCGCAGAGAGAAGAAATTGCTCGCACCTTTTTCTCTCCATCATCAGGCCGAACGATATTTCTCTCGTCGAACAATCATTCATTCGAGCGCACACCTTTATTTGCTCGTTATTTTCCTATGAAATTGAAATCGATGCCTAATATTCTATTATCCCGCATTGTTTCGTTATTCGTGATTGATTAACGTTAATGCCGAGAGAGAGAAAGCAGTCAATATAATTTTGCCCCACGCGACTAACTCACGTTTCATGTCGATCGGCAATAACATTCGCACTGACGACAGTTTGCGCAAAAATTCTTTCCGCGTTTTCTTGTACATGTCGTGATTCAACGAACGAAACCATTTGACATTTATATTTGGACGCAAATTGGAACGATTACTTCGTCGTCAATTGTCAAAGGAAAGTACGCTTCATTAAACTGCCTGTCAACAAGCTTGAAGCACACGAAACGACGAAGGAGGGGGTGTATACGAACGAAAAAATTTTTGTTTCTGAATATAATTTCGCGTGTCAAATAGCACCTTTTTAAAAGCAATCGCTAAACAGAATCAGCCGCGTTTCATATATTGCAATCATTATTAGTTACTTCGGGGGCAAGGTGGAAATATAAAAAGGAAACGCTTCCACTGAAATATCGCTGCGAATATCGCGTTCGCATAACACGTCACGATACAGTTATTATCGGCATGACGTTCAAACGAACCTTGCGCCGCAGTCTATATGTTTCAAATAAGTCATGCCGAGATTAGTATTGACTTCTCGGAATATACGAAATGTCCTTTTAAGTATGCTCGGTCTCATTTTCAAACGGATTTCGCAATTCAAACGAGCGCTGATTCAAACGAATTGATATGATTGGTCAAAATTAAATAAAAAAAAATTATAATCATGGTTTTAAAGTTGGTGGCTTTCATTTTCTTAATGAATTTTTTTTTACATTTCAATGAAAGATTATGATTAAATTATGATTAAAATAAATCCTTTGAATGAAAAAATTAGAGCTGAAATTTAAAGGTGGTGTTTTTCAATATCTAAAATTTTTTTGATGTTTTCAGATCCACCGGAGTGAAATCAATCGAGTTCCATTCGCTGCAGAGTCTGGTCTGGTGTTAATGGTTGCAGTAATTTTGCGGCAAGATCGAAGCACTCAGGCAGTCGCGCAAAAGACTTGAAGGTAAAAAGCACTTGATGTCCGCAGGTTCTCGCGGGCTGAGAGCTGGCGACGCCTGGCGTCGAATTCTCCAAGTGCCGGGCTCCGTTCAGGCTCGAACGGAGAGGGATGCGGGGCGTGCGACGGGGCTGCATTCGACTAGGGGTAAAGATGGTTCAAGCGCGCCCGCACACTTTGCGATACGTCGAATGACTAATACGTTGAAACAATAGGCTGTCGTCGTTTGTCCCGATGGGATTGAGAGGAGGAGGAGGAGGAGGAGGTGGTCTAGAGGGAGAGACGAGGAAGTTTGAGCGATTCCAATGCACCACTTAAGCGTTTCTATATCCGAGCCTTCAGGTTGCGATGTAAGTGTGTTAACATCGGCAGGAGAGAGCGTATGGGTGTGCCAGTGTTACATACATACACATACACACACAAATAGCGCGCCTCGACGCTTTTATCGCTCACAGCTTTACGCCATCCGGCCGAGGTATTAAATTATGAATTACGTTGCTATTGTTGCGTTCGTCGCGCGAAATTCAAAACCGTTTAGCAGCCGAAAAGCATTGATCGGGGTGGGCTGATGGTGCAGGTTCTTTTGATTGCGCCGGCTCTGTCCTGCGGGCAAACGAGCCACATTTAAATAGCCCATCTACCTGCCCTGGACGGCCACTTCAAAGTGTCTTCGGAGGGCCACTTCCATCCGTGGCTGATTGCCTGGCGCCCCTCGGGCCTTAAAATTGACATCATATTCGTTATCCTTTCGACCCTTATTTCAGCGTCGCGACTGCGACTCATCTGTGCGTGTAATATTTGAACGGGAGTAGGGGGGTCAGCGAGCATCCTTTGCACGGTCAGATGGACCTAAGCAAAATAACCCTTATCTGCACACAACGGCCACACCCAGTCGGCTCCTCTTTTTTAGGGCACCGGTGTTTCATTGTGGCGACTATTTCGTCGGATCTCGTATGTATACTTTATTTGAGCGCCAACGCACACGTCGTGGCTTGCAAGAGGTTTCATTATGGCGACGTGTGTAACGTGATATTGTGTAAGGATATGATATTCGTGGTTTCTTTCGGTGCCGAAGGCGAGCAGCGCGTATTCGGTCGGCGTAATGAGTTTCGTGGACCGCGGCTTAGCTCTTTGCGGTGGGTTCTTGATCGTGGTCAGCGGCGTCGATACGCTCTCGACTCACGAAAGGGTGAAACCGGCGAACGAGCGAAGGAGAGCGCCGGGACGGACGGGTAGAGACGTGGGGGCTACCCCGCGCCGCGGCACCGAGCCGCCACCCCCGCGGTCCCTTCTGAAAGAGCTTCTATCCCGGGAGAGCTTCCATTACTAATCCATGCAAAAACCGGAATATCTTTATCCCTCTGCTTACCGGGGACGTATTTCCGGAATAAATTCCACTGCTTGCCACGTGAAAGCTCTCCTTTTACGAGCCGGAAAGGTCGATGCCGTAATAAGGATTCTTTCGAACGAACAGTAGCAAAAATTTTCTTTGATGGTTATAACACCCTGCGAAATGAAATACGCGTTCAAGATTAATCTCGTATCAATTTAAATTATCAACATTTTTGCCGCTTCTCCACGGCGAGCTTTTTGGATCGCCGCGCCCCCGAGACGCGTCTTTTAATTACACACGTAATCAATATCCCAGTGTGCTCTACTCAGATTTCGAAATATTAATATCGCGCAAAGCGCGCCCGGGCGAACTTCGCGTATTATCCATCGGACATTATTTTCATTGTAATTAATACAACTTTTCTTCTTCTTCTCATCCCTCTTTTTTTTATTTTTTGTATTTTCATTCAAGTGCGACGGAGAGCACGTCGATCGATAGTCTTTGGATTTGGGATACGGAGGCGTCGGAGAAAAGACTCGCCCATGCAAACGAGGACACGAAAGTCGGCACAGAAAAGTCGGATGAACGCGGAATACGAATATGAGAATTAAAACCGTCGAAGGAATTAAAGCATATAAGCTTGACGCGGACCTTGCGTCCGTCTGTGCGGATATCGAGGATCGGATCTGGCGTTTCCCCCCTCTCTCTTCTCTTCCAATCCAACCCTCCTCACAAGTCATGCAAGGTTTTGACCCTCCACCTACACCCCAGAGAGTCCACCGGCTTTTCATATTTCATTAAGGCGCCGCTGTCTGCGACCATTATGCAGACTCAGCCGTGCAACATTCACGATTTTCTTGCGTCCCCAAGACTTCTATCAATCAACTTATCAAGCCAAATTTACCTAATTTCAATAATTGGACGATCAAACGCAAATCACCATTCGCATGATTTATTTTCCAACTTCTTAAGTCACCACTTCGTTAGTACATTTGCTGCCGGAGACTGATCCAGCTTCAGCTTGAAACGTATAATTTATTCAAAAACATTTTTTTTTTCACAGGAGGAGTGAAAATAAAAAAATCCCCTATGTGGTCTTCTTTTTTTAGCACACGGTAGAGGAAATACAGCGAAGATTAATCAAACTAGTAGAAAATGCGTGACTCTTGTGCCGTTACCATAAATAAAGTCGAATTCTTACTATACGTTTTTGTTTCAGAATATACAAAATGCATATCGCCATAAATTACAATAGTGCGATGTTTGTCTGGCCACACAAAGGTCGTTTCGACTACCTTCCCAAAAAGCATAGGTACCTTTTTTTTGTTTGCAAAATAACTTCGTACGCTAACAGGTTTCANAAGGGGGGCTACCTTGTATCTCGAATATGTGATGTCATTTTTCTAACTTTGGCAAAGACGCACGTTAATCAGGCGCGCCGATAAATCTTACCGTACCACCAAAAAATGATGTATTCTTTTGCGCGGAGTCCGAGCCTCTATGTATTGTAATCACGCATAGTGACAGCTCGTCGCAGCAGTCGTAGAGACGTACGTCACAGAGTCAGCACTACCAGATGGTTCTGTACAGACCGCATCTCTATATCAATCACTTCGCTCTCGCGGCCACCCTTCGACCGCCCTTCAGCCTACCGTTAGCCTTCTCTCCTGTAGGCCGCAACTATCCTAGTTTGCCCATACATACGTCTGTGTGCCATATCGCACCGCCAACCAATGCTCGGATTGATAATTTATGTCCGTTAATTATGACCGTGCGGTTTTGTCCCGGTATTTGGCTACGTTTGCAATCGCGATTTCTGACATTAGTCTGCATCTGAAAGGTAGATTGGAACTTAATGTAATGCTACTTAAACCGTCCTCAATCATTACATCCTGCCCAATTTGGCCTGTAATTAATTCGTAACAAATATAAATTCAAGATTAAACGACTGGTTATATTGCACATTCAAATCAAAGGAGATAAAATAAATTAATCGTTGCATCTACCGTTTCACCATCACAGAAAAGAACGTGTTTGAACAAAACAATGTTCTCTGACAGTTTGCATACGCGAATTCAACAGAAGTATTATTTTTTCACTAGCAATGTCTGGAACGCGAAATCACATCTATTCTTCATTCAGTTGCAAAACTTGCAAGTCTATACTGCTGTGAAAAAAAAATTGTTTGTTCTTTTTATATCCGAACAAGCTTGAATACTTTATTAGAATGCACTACAGTCGTATCGAGACTGCGAGAGCCCGACTGCGCCGTACATTCTTTTACTAGTAGGTTACGTTTAATGGAAATAATGATGCGGGTGCACTAATCGTCGTGTCACATGTCATGAGTGGAGGCAGAGTAGAAAAAAAGAGCGTACAGTGTCTTTGGTATAGCGCATATTTCGTCGTGTCGTTTCGGAACATAAAAAACATATCGTCCGTGGAAATAATAGCTGCGAGGCGTAGGATCCTTTTCTCTCAGTCGGGCCAAAAGAACGCACGGGTTTCATATCATTAAAATAGAGATATTGACAAAAGCGGCGTAAATATAAAGCGGGGCACGGGCGGGCGCGGCATGGCGCTGCCCCGGGGGTGTCTCCACAGATCAATGGGAATATTGAACAATTGTCTCTGGCTACGGCTGAAACGAGCGGCCAAGACAATCAGCCTCCTCCGAACAATGCGTAGCTTAATGACGTAGCGCCACGGCTTTCGTCCTTTTACCCGCCTCTCTATTACCCTTCACCTCGCGTCGAATGTCTCTACATCCACGAGTTTCTCTTGCTACTAAAATATATCACTTTAACGCTCATAACGTATCGCAATTATTGAATCTCGCAATTGTTCTTTCTCTTCGTATCCCACAGACGTGCTCGATTCATTAAAATATTAATCCGACGAATTGATTTGTATTAACAACGTTGGTTAAAATATTTCATTATGAGAAATGCAAATCGGAAGTGTTTCAAATGGCTTGGATCTGATAGATGGTAATGATTTACAAATATTGAATTAGTTACACGCCATTTAAAAGTTTGAAGAGTGCCATTGAACTTTTTTTTCGGACACGTCCTGATCAGCCGAATGGGCTGCAAAAAAAGTAAATCAGCATACATTAAGTATGAAGAGGTTCCACTGGACTTGTGTACACGATGTTGCTTTCTCTTTTTATAACGTTGATGACAATGGCAAAAGCATTGGCTACGGTTTGTGTTTTAGGGATCAATAATTTATGTAAATGTGTACGCGGCAAGGGTGCTACCTTGTGGCAATGAGTTACAGCCGGGAAAAGGGGCTATATTGGGAAGGGGGTAAATGTTGGCAGCAACGGTGATGGCGACGCCGTTGGAAAGGAAGAGAAGATCGAGACACGAAGGGGTTTGACGTCCAACCCTTTCATTGATTGTGCTTCTGGGCTCCCTTTCAACCCTTCGGCAGCGGCACCTTACGCACCCCCATCATGCTCCAAAAATCTGCCACAGGCTAATGCTCAAACTCTCCTTGTCGCATTTCACTCTCAATCTTTGACAAATTCAACTTTGCAAAATATCGATCATGCCACTCCACTTTCTGGTTCAAAGGGAAAAAACAAAAGGAAAAGAAAAAAAGAGAAACAATGGCAGTAGCGAGTTCTTGACAAATTCGAAACTTCTTACGCAATTCGAAACTTGTTTCCGAGTTGTAAATAAAGTGTATCCATCAGATCCAAACCGCTTGATCTCGGCTTTCCGACAAAATAGTGTTAATACCATTTCAGATAACCATTAACTGCAAAATATAAACCTCGTTCTGGCATTTCGAAACTAAGTCACTTTAGAGAAGACCAATAGATTTCTCAACTTAATCGAGGGATTTTGCGTGTAATACCTAGAGGTTCTTTCTTACCCCACTCTCTTTCGGTGGCGGTTCCCGACTAAGACGTACATTCGGTGGATCCTTTTGATCCTATAAAACATGCCTTGAAACTTGAGGTCAAAAAGAGGGAGAGCAGAAATTAAACGAACGAGAAATCGCTTGAGATAGAAAATTAAATGGTCGCGCGGGGGATCTGCCGCCAGGATACTTTGATTTTGGTTCTTTTGTTGGTCGCCGAGATATCAGCGGGACAGCGACGGACAATGGCTTATCAGCTTCATTTCTTCATTTCCCATAGCAGTTTTGTCGCTCGGTCTTTCGTGACCCCGCGTCGTTTTCGACGCAACGCAAAGTAATCGAAAATCCCTGATAGACTTATAATGGCGCATGCTTTTCACTGCTAATAGACGTTAAATTGCAACTTACTGCGGCAAAGGATGGAACGTCTCGTTACTGTTTTAAGCTCGTTCCCCTCCCCCTTCCTACTTGTTTCCTTATTACGTGATGTATTAAAGAAGAATATTCTTTGAAATTGGAAGACTTGGCGCTTTCGGCGCTTATCCCAAGGGCGATTAATAAATACTATCCTATGCAACAATAAGTATGAGAGAACAAAAAAAATTGAACGCCACAAGCTAATTGGTTTTAATTTTCAATTACCCTGAGTTGGGTAATGGAAAAAAACAATACGGTTTCGAGTAGCTCCCGATGCTCAGATACTTTCTTTTCATCACATATCTTGAAAAGCCGTAACACAGCTTTCGTCTCTGGCCCTCTGTTCTTTGATCTCCCCAATAATCAATATATTCTCTATCATAACTATAATGGCCACCCCATTTGAATATACAATCGAAAGCTCCCCTCCCGGGGCCCGGCTCGAACAATACCAATCATCCGAAATGTGGCTCTGTGTGTTGCACTTGTGCGCGCTCTCCTTCCGATGCTTTCACTTTCTCTGTCTTTTTACGCATTCGATACGGTCCTCAAACCGCGAGAGTGGTATTAAAACTTTTCGAGGACAATGTGCGGCTGTGTCCTTCTGCGACCTTACCCTGAAATAAAGATAGTGCCACCAATGTCCGGTGTTCTTTCAATTTGGCAGCGGTTGCGAAAGCCCCGAGGGGAGCGTATACATATTTGTGTCTTCGTAACACGCCCTTATACCTGTTTCTTTTTGTTATTATTTTTGATTTGATTCGACGATCATTGAGAGTGTACAAGCACTTGAATGTACATCACTCGTTTACTTCCTTTGTCGCATTGAAAAATTTGTGATTTGATTTGTTTGATTGCAATTCAAAGTATGAAATATTGTTTGAGTGCGCGGGCATAATTAAAGAGTGAAAAATATTTGCATATCAGCAAGTCGGATTAATTCGATTCCGAATAATACGCCGGCGTAATGTATGTACGCCCCTGTAACTCACTTACAAGTTCCGAATGTAATTCTCCAGTAAATCTAACTTTTTTTTCTAGTTTAATTTCGCTCGCATTTTTTATTATCAGAGAGTTAATCGAATCGGGACGGCGCTTTTCATAAGCCTCAAATGTTCTTCGGCGACGCCGGGTGCTCCGGCGGGTTAATAAATCAATTCCTTCGCGGAATAGCGAGCGAGAGAGAAAGCCGTTTCGGTTCTCCAGTTTGGTTTTTGGTTTCGGGTGCACTCGATCTGAAAATAAGGATTTACATATTCATGCAAGAATCCCGCCGGAGGATCCGTGGAGAGTCGGCGTCCTTCCATCGGTCTGTATTTCTATACACAGAGACACGATATGTATGCCAGACACAAGTATAGTTCGTAATGGGATTTTCGAGATCCTGTCGGGAAGCACGGCCGTGATGTATTGACTTGCTCGATATATCGTGAGAGCTTCAAAACAAATACATTAGATTAGAAACTTTTTTATTTTTCACTGTGGTAAAAAAAATAAGAGAAAGAGAGAGAGAAAAAAAAAGCATGATCCCTTCGCCGTTGCTTGCGACAAATTGATGTCGTTGCTTTGCCAACGCGCGACCTGCAAATTCGCCCGAAAACTTTCGACGCTTTCTAAAGAGCCCAACAATATCGCATTCCTGATTCGTTTGTCACATTCTTCCTCGAAATCGTAACATTTTTACAAAGTTTACGTGACTCGAATATTAACCGTAGCGTTAACTTTTTTTTATTTCGCCTAATTTTTCACCAGGCGCGCACTTTTTTTTGTATTTGTGTCGCACCCCAAAAAACGAATTGAGTCGTTGAAAGATTTAATTCGCGCTAAAATAAACGGCTCATAAATCGTTGATGGTTTTTTTTCTTTCAAAACGATGCCGATGCGCGCGAAATTTGAGAATCTCAGTCTGCTGGGATACATCGAGTTTATAAAAATGAGAACATTTTGCGGAACACGTTCCAGCGGCGTGGCATTAGTATGCCGTTCCGGGGAGAATGACGAATAACTCGAGGTGTTCTGTGGGTTTTCTTTCCTTTCTTCATCCCTTGATATATCGAAGCGCAACGGCGAGCGATTCCCACGAAGGATACCGCGAGCCAATCTTTCGGAAACCAGCCCTAAATCCGAAGGACACCGCGATATTTATAGGCAGGATTTAAAGTATAAACTTGAGCGAATAAGGGTGAGTAGCCATGCTCCTATTTTCTAAGAGAGACAATCGTTTCGCCGTGGAGGAGGGGTGACAAATCTAAAACCTTATACTGAAGTAAATACTCCGCTTCGTGTTCTTGAGGGTTGTACGAATTTTGAGGATTGAGATGTTTTGTAGATCAAGATATAGAATTTTCGTTCAAAAATTTCAGTAACAAAAAGTTGCAATCAATCATTATTTTCTAACACTTTTGGTAAAAAAAATTTTTTTTCTTACCTTTACAATTTGTTTAAAAAATGGAACTAAAAAATAAAATGTAACTGTTGTTTGTAACGACTCGTGAATTAATTGAAAGGAACGGGAGGAACGGTATCGACATTGTAAGCGTAAGTGAAAATGTTAACTATAGAATTTCCTCATGGTTTGCTGAAAGTTGTCGCAATCGAAGGTGGAATGCTAAACAGCCGAAGGGTTAAACCGAGTGATGCTTGGCTGACGTTGGATCGCTTGCTCGAGCTTTCTTGCCACACCCGTTTAAGCGTTTTCCGCCTCTGTCGAGAGAATATCTCTTTCTCTTTCAGCGCGTTACTTCACATGCCAAGAACTGCGCGCATTTAGATAAGTTAAACTATAAATTAGACGGATCACTGGTAGCTACTCAAGGAAACGTTGTCAGCGCCTGAATATGCATGATTTATACAAGAAACTTCACGTTCTATTTGACATCATTTGAACGGCACAAAATAATGCGATCGGTTTCTGCATTTATCTCGAATTTTGATTAAATTTCAACGTTCAGTCGCATAAATTTGGGGGATGGGATTTTTCCGTCAACCGATGTGAAATATTCATCTGCGAGTGAAACGAAACACTGGCCAAATTTTGAGTCCAAACAGTTGAAGCATCATCTATTATTGAAAGTTAATGAAAAGCAAGTGGCTGAAATATGAATAAAATTAATTAGCAGCTCTTCCTAACATTGTGTCCGACAGCCGCTGATCCCTGGACGCTTTCCGCGGGAGCAAAGATACGTAAGTTGATTTAGGATTTGTAGCGGCAATCGAGCAAGTAGAAAGCTCGAACGGAATACTAATCAAAGATACACAAATTCCAAGGCTAATACTTCAAATCCCCTTCAGCCGGCATTCAGAAATTAAATTATTGGATTAGATAGCACGCATTGCCAGTCCTTCTATATTCTATTGCTATTCTTATGCTTTCTAATAAACGCAAAACCTTCACATGAAGTGCGTCCGACTTGACATACTGCTCGCTACTGAAAACACTTGAAAGTAATTTTATCCTTATCAATTTTAAATACTTGTCCACCTTGATTTAATTTTGTTGGATTAAAACCAATTTATAGTTCAACCCTTCGCCTTTAAAAATAAAATTCATTGAGAGAATTTGTTTTGTTTAAATTTTTGTTTGATCTCAATTTTTATTCAATTGTTTATAGAATGATCAAAAAAAAACGAAAAAATATTGCGTTGGTGATTTCAAATTTGAGGTTGACATATTTGTCATCTGTTTTTATTTGCAAATAAAAACAAGATATCACGTTTCTTTTTTTCTGGCGTTACGTTGGTTTTGCGGCTTGATAGCTATATCTGCCATACTAAGAATGGGGCCGCTTATATTTTCATATCAATGATTTTATGACCGCATCTTTTCCCCTGAGAACTGCCTTCTCAGCGGGGATCGTAGGAAATCTATATTTTATCGTGCGTGAAATTTTTGCTATTTATTCGCGTATGAGAATTTAAATGTTTCCCAAAATATGTTGCTCCACTGTCTTACGGTGGTTACTCTGTCATTTTTTATCTCCTCGTCGACGATCTCTCGAAATATGTTCAAGAATCGTGTTTCACCGCAATTGATTTGTAACGCGACTGACGAAGTTTATGGATCGTTCTGAATTATTTTTTTTCAGTTTTAAAAGTATTTAAATCTTTTCTAAAAGAAAACACTATTTTTTTATTAATTCAAATTCATCGATTATGAATTAATTTATTTGAATTTATTGAATTAGTTGATTTTAATTCAATGATCTGATATTTTCATTTTCAATAATCATCAAAAATCATTTATTCTGTTACAGGGTGGCGTGGATGGAAAAAAAGAGTAATAATCGAAAACACTACCTCGCGCGCAAAAATAAAGGATTAATGGAGAAAGATGTGGAGTTAAAACAGGTGCTACGTGTGATTGGTGAGTTTTCATGACACCTATAACTCATCTCTTCCACCTAGACCCTGATCGTCCTTGCCTTGCAGTTATAAAATTCGAATGTACAGCGCCAAATGGACCGGAAAACAAAACGAAAAAAAATCGAGTAACCGAGGAGTGATGAGAATAGGGAAAAGCTTACAACGCTGCATAGAAGAGCAAAAGAGAACGGTGATTACGATGCTGCGTGCATCCCCGTTCCAGTAGGATGAACTTTAATTGGAATATGGATCCGTTCCGACGTTTCCTGATATTCCGATAAATTATTGTACGTTCCATTTGCCCTCGAAGTACATCAGCGTCGTACTCTGATTCGGTCTGGCACCAATTATGATACCGATTTACGTTCGAGGCGATTATACACCATTCTTTTTTTAAAATAAGTGAGCTGTCAAAGGAAAAAAAGTTGCTAAAAAATTGCTTGCACAATGAATTCCATTACTGTACAGCAGAGTCTTCGTCTGTATTACCACTGTAGAAAACAAATTTCGCTTACTTAGGTTGTTTCGTCAGATTTTGACATTTTATTGAATTATTTAAATCATTAATTTTAATAGCTTGAATAGGAATCGTTGGACACTTTTGTATAATAACGTTAGGGATATCAGCATAGAAATCGTTAAAACAATAGGAAACGAAGAAGGGGGATGATAAAAAACGAGAGTCTTTGGGCAAAAAAGATGATTAACGAGATATTGTCGAAAGTGACAGTATTGCATATATTATAGGTCAAGTCAAGAATTCATACAGGATGAAACGACTTGGGGTGGTAGAGCTGGTAGCCACGGG
Organism: Trissolcus basalis; assembly: GCA_025266255.1. Classification (NCBI taxonomy): domain Eukaryota; kingdom Metazoa; phylum Arthropoda; class Insecta; order Hymenoptera; family Scelionidae; genus Trissolcus; species Trissolcus basalis. The sequence goes on from JAAMPD010000008.1 coordinate 28,980, forward strand.
GCAGTGGCGAAGGTGAAGGGAGCCTTCGGAGACCGATGAGAAATGTCGAGCATTAGGTTCGGGATGGTGGGCAATGACGGAAGTTGATTCGCCACGATTCGCCGTGGGACTCCCATGGCCTTCGCGAGTTGTGATCTATGTCGGGTATATTCCGCGAGTCAGAGAGAAAAGGCCCTCGTTTTCCCTTGGGAATCTCGTGACGTATGTGGCTACCTGAGGAGAGAAAACAATCTTCGGTAATATATAGTTCGCTCTACCTGAGAGATGGCTTTATAGGATGAAATGATTCTCATTATGATACACCAAGGCGCGGATCGAATTTCTCAGATTGCAACTTCCATTTCATAGTACACGTTCTCGGCGTACCAATTTTATATTCATTAAAGTGCATTACTGTTTGTTCCTTCTCGACTGGTTATGAATAATCATTTGGTTTCGGTATCGTTTCATCTGGGTTTTGTTTAAGAACTAATAAACTTTTCATATTAATAGCAATATGAAATTTGAGCCGAGCTTTTGACATTGTGCAACTTATTTGATCTTATATACAACACTCTGTTACAGAGAACACTTGAACTTTTCACTGATGTTAATTTTCATCATTCGCTTCTTATCAATTTTTCAATTAGAATTAAATTTGATGTTGTTTTTAGGTACGATCAAAAGGATTGATGCAAATAACAGGAACTCGGCAGTAATAAGTTCAGATTATCTCAAATCTGTCTTTTGCTAAACGACTGGCTTGGCCGGAGCAATTCGCCCTTTGACCGAGAAGAATGGCTATCGGCCTTGGGAATACGTTTACGACCGTTCCGCGTCGGATAATTCTATTACCGGCGATTTTTTTTTGTTTTGTGCCATATCGGAATGGCATTTTCCACAAGACAAGGAAAAGCACATCTGCGTACCGCTCGTTTGTCAAACTGAATGAGTTCGCTTTGATGCGAGTAACCTCAATCTTGATCTGATTTAGAGTCGCAGATTTTTCTTTCTCAGAGCTATCAAAGAGGCACCGCTTGAATATTTTTCAATATCCTTAGACGAATTTTGATCTTTCGGTTGATCCTTTGATTGATTCAACGTACATTTAAATGATTCTAATTTCTAAATTGATTCTCTGCGATTTTGGAATAACAAAACATGGAAATTTTATTCAAATCTAAAATCTTAATGTTAGGAACTGATAACTTGAAAGATATCAGCCAATAAATAAGTTTGACGGCATGTTCGGCTCCAGCAGCCAATTCCAGCGAAAGCGAAATTCAGTTATTGCTTGTTGTCTTGTCCCTTTTCTTTCTCTCTTTTTTTTCATATAACATACTTATCAATCTTTCGTGTCGCGGGCAAACTTCCCAACACTAAACGCCGGCGGCGCACTCGATATCAGATCATTTGCATGTCCTTTATGAAAATTCTATAGTTTATGGCAACATTCGTATGTATTATCGTATTAGCATATTCCAGAAAAGACAGCAATCTCAATATTGGATAACACGCCAGGCTATATCGGCTTGTTTACTACCCCTTACCTCGTACACCCTCTTCGATTAAGGGGTGTACGCACACGTGTTCTCTTTTTGTACCGTAAACTCGTCGTTCCTTTTTTTCCTCCCACAAATTCAGTCGTCAAATCTACATATCGCTTTATCTCATCTGTAAAAAAAACCAAGAAATGTCCTGTTACATCCATTCTCAGACACACCATTATCAAAATTATCTTTTCTCAATCCACACTTCTAATTTTTGTTTCTCGTTCTTCGTTCACGACTGTATACACTCCTTGAGTGCAAAATTGTTTCTATTGATTTTAATGAGATTTGCGAATCTCATTCATTCATACAACTTTGAAGCTCACTCCATAACACATGAGCATTAGAAAAAAAATTATTTCATCTGAGGCGAAATAAAAGCTACGATAATCGTTAAGAATTGAGCCGAATGGAGGATATTTGGTTATATTATTTGGTCCCCCTTTCAATGGGATTGAAAAATCGAGTTATTTTTATATTTGAGATTCGGGCAAAAATTAATTTGTACTTTTTCAAGCTCTCGTTTAACTCCGCGTCCGAGAGAGTCCGGCACGTTGTCAATTTTATTTAGGTAATACGAAAGAGGTTTTCATCCTTTGATATGCTATGTACGAATGTCTCGTGTGTTGCCAAGCAACCGGGAGCAGGGTGTCTTCTTGCTCGCGTTATATCCGCCATGGGATTTTAAGCCGCTTCATTCATTTAGTCAACTGTCCCGTTTCGCGGACTGACCAGTAAAAAATTCATGGTTAGCCTTTCAGATCAGACGTTGTCTCATTTCTGATTTCATACTTGTAAAAAGATGAGATGAAGAAACCATCGTATCTACTAATTTGTTAATTTTCTCTGATTCCCCGGAATCATATCGTTCCGTAAAAAAATATATATATAAAACATCAATCAACGTTCCTTCTTTTTTCTTCTTCTGGTTTAAAGTATTTACTTTATCCGTCTTTATTTCGGACCTTGATAGAATTTTATCAGCGGAGGCTTTATAACAATGTCAAATAATTTATATTTAGTTTCGTGCCAGCTTGTTTGCATAGGATTAAGCAGTGGAGCCAGAGCGAACTCAATATTCGGTTATGGCGGGATTTGTATTTTTGTTCCATATTTTACGATGCCAATATGTATATATGCGAGTTTGAGGTGAAGGCGAAAAGGGAGTGAAAAAGCAGCGCGGCGTATAAGGCAAATGCCGCTGTGGGGGGCGAAATTGGGGTTGCGTCGTCGCCCAACGTCGTTCGAAGTCCACAAATCATACTACGAGACAACGTGCGTACGCGAATATTGCGGAAAACTCATTCCGTCGGTCTTACATCATTTATCACCATGGCCTGTTCGTAGGATAAAAAAAAATTGCTACTTGTATTTCGATCGACATATAGTGTAAATATTGTCTTTCATAAGTTTGACGTTCAACGTTTGTGGGCTTGACGATTGATAATACAAAAGGCACAAAAGTTTTCAATAGGCCGGTAAAAAGTACGAGCGTCCCGCGTTGGGAGTTCCCGAACTCGAATTTGTCTCTCGGCTGTTTGATGATTCCATTCACCTATAGAAAGAACTGCAATCGACGTTAGGCACTTTTCGTCATTGTCATGTCGTATGAAAAAACGGTTGATTTTGTTCACCCCTCTTCCGTTTCGAGACTCGAATTTCTTTATTCTAACTCATGTTTTTTTTCTTATTTCAGATGGAAAAATTTGAGGCGCTTTTTTTTGGAATGCAGCAGAATTCAACTGGATGGAAACTCCATTTTTTTGGATCCGTAAAATCTGGCAACTAATCTCTGACGTTTCCATAGCTGATGCATTACCGGAAATGAAAATCGAACAAAAACTGTGACACCTCGTTCAACCGACTACACTCGTGCTAATTGCGAATCTGTAGGAACTTCAATAGCGTACGAGAGAATCCTGACAAAAACTCGTTCAAAGCAACCAGCTGAATGATTACTTGCATCAAACCGGGAGCTGGGAAGCAGCGTACAATGCATAACGAGGAGGACCTAATCGGATGGTGTCGGAGGTAACTTCTAATACTGTTCGCATTCAATCTTGACAACTTGCTAACGACGTGACCAGTTCTCGGTAACACAGATACGAAGCCGTATTATCGTATATTCCTGATAAGCTTCGACGACACTGCAAGAAACATTCCCTGATACCAGAGAGACATCCATGTCCGACCGTTCAGGGGCCCTTTCGAGTTCAATTGTCTTGGTGGCAAGCGCACGGGTTCGTGCTCAATTTCGTTAACACGTTTAGGCGACTTGCCGAGTAGAAATCCGTGTGTGTCTTGCGGACTAAGATACGAACGGGCGCGAACAACGGGATAAGGCCAAAGGTCTTGGGTGCGCTAGATGCCACTTTGGACTGTATCTCCGAGGCATTTATTAGACCCGTAAACAGTGAGCGTCGTTTTCCAGTCGATGGTCTTCGGATACGGCCGCGTTTATATAGTTTGCATCGTACAGTTTCGCGAACTACTCGCGTCGTGCCGCGCCATGCCAGCGGCTCAATTCAATTTAAACTTTGGCCCGACGGAGGGAGTGAGAGAGAGGGAATGTATATATGAAAGACCAAAACACGCTGAGGGTAGGATCGAAATCGGTTCAAACGTTTCGACGAGTAGGAGAGAAACAGAACAAAGGGATTGCGATACCAATGCGCACGCGCCGTCGGTACTAAATCGCACGAAATTAACGCGAGTTATTAGTTGACGATGATAATTAGAGAGCAATTGCGCGGAAAAGCGACCGTTTTAGAATTCAACATGAAAATGCAACTTTGTTTTCCTGTCGCCTGTAAAGTTTCGGATGTGTTGTTTTTTTCTTCGCAAATTGTTGAATTTTATTTTTGTTTCCGTGTTTTTTATTTGATAAAATCAAATCGACTGAATATGCTAACAATTCTAACCGCCAGATATCTTATTTGAACGTATTTTCTTCAGAAATGTTTCCCAGGAATATATTTGTACTTTTTCCTTAAGCTTCGTGTATGAGGAATATATGAAATATTTCAGATATTGGTTATCGTTTTGTTGAATTTCGCGGTGTGGGAGCACGCTGAAGACGTAGACGCATATACCGTTTATATACCCCAATATATATATGCATAAATTGTTAGTTCTTAGCTTTGTATATGTATGCGCCACTTGTTGGTAAACCTGCGTGGCTGTGCGTTTAAAGTGTTTCCACAAAAGGAAGGTAACTGACAGAAATGTATTCGTTTGCAAAATTCGAAACAAAAGACTCTAAAAAATTTTGAAATTCTAAAAAAGATATATTATCATGAGTAGGAAGTATTGAACAAAAAATATTAAAAACTGAATTTGCAAATTTATTTTTCAAAATATTACAGTGATTTTACAGTTTTCATCTAAAATTTAGATTTAAACAGGATAGAAGTTCATCTTCAACTTGAATTATATCAGATGGCTTGGCCAACTGTCAAGTTTGAGTCGAATTATTTCTCATGAATAATTTTGCGACGCAATCATTATTGGATATTAAAGACCAAGAAAGACGCCGTAGATTATTTTGTTTCGATGATTCATTGAAGCCCTCGATTTGAGTGTATAAGCTTTTATGATTGTTGATGGTGAAATAATGCTATATGCACCCCACGCCGTACATAACGAAGCGTCGCGGCGATGCGTCTATAGATGGATATCGATGTATTAAAACGCGCGGCATTTGCATACGTGTGTTCCATTCCTCCACAGTTGAGGGCACGTAGTTTTTAATGAGTCGGGGAACGCGCTTGGTTCGGATCGCGCTGTGGGGTTCGATACTCCTGGGGGACACTCTGTTGTCCCGAAACCCTCTGCGATACTCGTAACAGTGCCTGATTTATCGACATTCGTCGAATCGTCATTGCTGTAACGAAGTATAGCTTTTAAATCAAAAAATGAGGGTGGCGTAGGCCTTTCAGCTCACCGCGATATGCGTCTGATGAATGAAAAAACTTAATTTCAAAGTCAACCCAGCACTGGCTGTTATTGTTTTATCAGACGATACTTGAATGACTTATATGATTCATCCTCGAGCGAACTGTTCAAGTGCAGTCAAGGGAACGTTTTTAAACTTTAGTTTCTACTTGAAGTCGGAAACAAATGATCCCATTCATCGCTATCTCTAATATCAAAATAATAAACAATTAATTGATTGTAAATTTAATCAAATAGTTGGATGGGCTTTTCAACTTGAGAATAAATTAAACGTGACGAGGTTGAGACGAATGACATGTTGGGTGATGAGCGGAACGGTTCTTTCGCAGATGAAGTTTGATAGTAATTTATTTCGACATTTTCAAGTATTTCGCGATGAGAACAAGAGAGGAAAGATGTTGATGGCACGAGGGTAACTCCTTCTTCCGTGAAAATCTTGAGTTACTGTTTGAGCTGTGGAAGACGCCAGGATACGGGGGCAGGTGTCGCGGTAAACTCAGTTAATTAGACAAGAGGCAGCCATCATACCCCCGAGCACCCCCCAAGGCTTGTTAATAACACGTAATTACCATTATACATGGCAATACACTCTTCGAAGTCGGCGTTGCCGACCCTATTAGATAAGACGACACCTTATTATACGCAAACTAACGTCGGTATCGTGCTTACCAAACTTCGAAGTCCGTTATGTCGACGTTCTTCCATCCATCGCAAAGCTTATGCTGCTTTCGGTATCGCATTTCTTTCAACACCGCGAAACAACTATCACACGTACACGCCTGCAGTTTGTTTCAGTATTTACGTCACTGTACAACAGACACCTCCTATCGCGTTAATTTACTTTATGCCGTCATAAGTGTTACCATAATTTCAGATCAATTTCAAATCAGGCGAAGGAAAAGATTATCCTCTCCCTTAATTAAATCTATTATCGTAATACAAAATAATTTAGCTCGCTTTTCTAAATTCAGCTTTTCTTTCTTCTTTCTTTCACAAAAATCAAGCACAAATGGACTTGCGCGATGAATACAATATTCGATGTCAATCAACATTTTCCAAGGTTTTGTTCTATTCAATTTTTTCTGCATTACTTTTCTTTTTGTTTTGATCTCTTTCACCGCGTTATGTAAATGAGTCGACTTTTTTTCACTGTTTCGAAATTACAAAACAAAAGGCGACTCAAGGTAAAAACATTCGTTGAAATAGTTTATACTGGAATTCAGTTGACAAAGAATGGGAACGAAGAAGAATGACCTTTCATAGTGGAGAAAAACAAGCGTTTTCAATGTAAGCAGCCAAATATAAGTGGGCGTTGAAAAAATAATGAAAATCGAGAGACGTTCGCTTGTTGTCGTTGATACAACTCGATTCGTGTGACATCTTTTAATTCCAACTTTTATTTGAACGAGGCTTTTGCAAAGTCAGCTTTCTCTCTCTCTCTCTCTCTCTCTTTCTTTCCTTCCCTCTCCCTTCTTACTCGCTCATCGTATTCCAAGCATTGTCTTTGTTAGTTTTACTGTTGTTTTCGTAATGGGATCATTTGGATTCTAATACGAAGCCCAGGCGACAATATGATTTTCGACGAACTGCGTACTCTCTCGGTTCTATTTCTTCTCCTCATCTTGAGCGTCGTGCACTTCATATCGAAACAAACCCAACTTTTGCCAACGCCCCGCGCATTCAAACTTTTTCGCGCTCTGCTTCAACTTTTATTAGTTCCCGTTGAATATAACTATCAGCTGAAAGCGCGCGATCCCTCGCACGATTCAAAATAAGCAGCAATTACGATACCGCCTTTAATTAAAACGACGTCGCGCCTCGCTCTCTCAGCGGCGACGCAAATTGTTCAGAGATTTATTTTTTTCAGATGAGAGCAAAGTTAAGAAAACTGCCTGGCCATTCTGCGAGCTCCATGGCGAGCGCAAGAGGATTTCGATTTGAAAGGAACGAGAGACGCATGCGACGATTTTGAATGAGAAGTTTTGAAGGCGAATCGTTCCTCCGAGCGGGACAAGCATCGGCTGAAAAAGTATTCTCATTTCATTTCAAGATAATCACAGACGCGCAAACAAAATGAAAGAATTCTAAACTGGCGCGAAGAAAGGCGACGTGAGGAAGAAGTGAGTCTGTTGCGACGTGTTTCTTTGAGTTCATCAGAAGGTAGAAGATGGTGCGCAAGCAAAAGGAAACTCTGTTCTTGTCATTATTTCATTTTATTTTATATAATTCGCTTTACAGATGTGTTTGGTGGCACACGCTCGAGCGTGCGTGTATTCACGCGGGAACCAAAGTCACCGCGGATGGCAAAGTGGTTCCTATCCAGCGACTCTTAAACGTGACACTAACAACCCTCGGCTACACACTGACGACAAAAAGGAATAATAGTGAATGCAAGCATTTAGCATTTGCATGCGCCTCCGACGAGAGAAAAAAAGACGAGAGACAAGGCCCGGACGGGGGCAGGCGAGAATGAGAAGCGCTCGGGACACGGCCGCGTTTGTGGCATTGAGAAACATAACCGTGAGATACATGTCGCGCGTTACACACAAACGCACTTGTGCAGCGTGCTCGCTGGTTTTGTAGCGCTCTGTTTTTCTAGGTGATTATGACATAAATAGTGAAAGAAACTCGCACGAAAATAGAGACTCGCGCGGAAATGAGCATGTCAAGGAGCGAGAGAGAGAGAGGGCACAACACTGCCGCAATTAACTCTGCCCGGATAAGCGACTGAATGTCACATCATTTAGTATGCTTGCATTAGGAGTTCCTGATGAGTGCGGATATTATAGATAAACGGAACCAGAGCTGCACGCTTCTCTGTTTCCAAATGAACGTTGATTTTGTTTAACCGCCTCTCTCGCATTTTTGTCATCCTTCGCGCTTTGTACGCTGAATGTCATATTTATAGTAAATTAAAAGTGTCGACATTTGTCGCGCGGCGCCTTTTCAATTCATGTTTTATTTGCGCTTCTGAAGACATTAATTTAAGTCGACCCGCGAGTCAAACTGAACTGTTTGAAAATAAAAGATGCGTTTTGTCTTTTTATGAGTGTCGCGTATGTTGCTGGATATTGTCAAGACATATTTTTCACGCTGTTTACTAAGTTACGAATATCTGTTTCACAAAAGTTGAATTGATTCACAGAAAATGCACAAATGATTTCTTTACTTATTAAAAATAATATCATTTAATTCACATAAAAATGTAGGTAGTTTTTTTATTAATGTTTATCATTTTATACTTTTTATGCTTCATTATAAAAGTGTACGATAAAAATGATAACATTTTGTTCTTGACTGTAACACTATACAAGCAACTTGAATATGAGCAACGTATAAATATGCAAAGCTTGAATGGACGACTTTTCGCACCACTGGAGATTGACAAAAGTTAATTACAATAACAGTTGAATTTTCAAAGCGCATTTTTTATTTTTCGTTTGAATTGTGTTGGGTACACATCAGAAAAGGTCCAACGCGATGGTATTCCGCGGAAAGTGTGTAATTTAATAATGTCGTTTAATTAAATTTCGTTTCAAAGTCCACGGGCAAAACCATAGAATAACATAAGGTCGTACATCGAGATCATGAAAAGTCGAGAGCGTAATTTGCGTTAAGCTAACTCTCTCGCCGCGGCAGAAGCAATCTGCTGGCTATAGTGAGAGCTCGCGCGGCGGCGTTTGACTATCTTCGACGCGCGCGAGTACAGAGCGTAGAAAATTTCATTGCCTCGTTTGGCTACCGTCCTGTGTGCAAGTGTGACTATACGAATATGCGTATGTGCTCGAGTTATTAGATGTACCGGTCTGACCTGTAGTATACGAAGGCATTTAGACCTTCTCCCCGACTCATCAGCTTTGTAGCGCGTCAGTGGCGCATAGGGGCACTAATAACATACCGCCGGCGACCTCAAAAACACGAATTTTCACTTGAACTTTGCGCGCCTATCCACCCGAGCCCGTAGACCGCTCAGCTAAGAGCAAAGTTAATTTTTTTAATTATCCTAACAATTTTTGCCACTGTATCATCTCGTTGACGTGAAAAGTTGCGCCGTTAAGGAATCATTCCTGCTCGAAGAATGTCCGAGAGCAAAGTTTTCGCGTCGGTTGTTATCTGCGCTCTCTCACCTTTTGATGATTTTCCGACATGGCTGGCGTGTGCGTAACCAAATGGAATTTGGGTTACGGCTTTAGAATATAACGTCCGTCGCACACACGGAGGTCGCACTGTTTTTGCACATGCACGCGCCACACGAAGCTTATCGCGATCTTTATTTAGATGAAAAATTATGTAGCTATCTTAATGGAAATGCGCGTCAGATTAAGCTCAAAAATTAATAATCCAACTTGCCGACTTTCCTAAGGAAAATACAATGCGGGCTTCGCTGAATTCGCGATAATCCTTTGAAACGTTCATCCCGCGGTGATACCGTCAGATTTGACGGAACGCAAGCTCACTCGCATCTCGGCCGATTAGAATGATAATTTATTTGGCCGGCACGCGCAAATGTTCGTCGCGACGAGCAACGAGGAGCCTTTTATTTTTTACGGCGTGTGCTAAAACACAGTCGCGTCCTATTTGTTATCATTAAGTTTGGATCCACGAAAAGCGCGTATTAAAAATTATAGTCGCGCGCGACTCGCGAATTGAATTTCACAAAATTTAATGCCGAAAAATGCGCTCGGGCCTTGTCGGCAAAATTGAACAGTCGCAAAATTCGTGCATACATTAGTGTCTGCTAATCAGTTAATGGTGAGTTCAGTTTAAAGTCGCAGACGGGGCAGAGAAAGAAGATGCACGATTATGGCGCGAGATTTTGCGCGAAGATAATGTTGTTGCATCAGAGTCGCGTCACAGTTTAGTCAGCAATGAAAACGTACTACCGGCCATATTTTAATTCTTCAGACAAGCGTTTCGCCCCGCGTCGACGTAGATGCCCTTTCTTCAGCTCGGCACTTCGGGCTCGAGCACGACGGTTGACATTACCGCGCATAATATTTAATAATTATTTTCATTAAAGTTGTAATAAAGTTTAGAATACTTTATTAATTTATAGGACAGGGAGAGCGCGTTTAAAGGGTTGCTCGGGCAGCGCCATTCGTATCAATTATCGTCGCTCACCGCGGTGGATTAAGAACGCGCTCGTCTACGCGGCGCTCTTTGACGATTAGACTCCAACTTTTGCCGCGAATTTGGCCCGCAAGTTCTCGAAGAATGGCCGCGCCGGGGATCTCCCTAGGCTCGACCGCGACCAATGCAGTACCCCCCTCGGTTAATAAGTAAACAAAAGAGGACCGAGTAATGAAAAGTGTGTGTTTTTGTCCGTTCTCGCGTATCCTTTGAAGCGCTCCTCTCATTTGGAGGAGCTTTAAAAATGCGGCGAAATCTCTTTTCAGACAGCGCGCGCCACAAATGAGAAGAACACAGTGTTCTTTCTTTCGAAACAAAAAGCGTCGGCGGACTGCTCTTATTTTGTGTCCGAGACAAGTTGTCTTTCTTTCTGGGTAGCGCGTAATTCGCAATTGAGCATGGAGAAGACTGTATCATAAGCACTCGAGCTTACACGAGTGGCAGCCCCGGTCGAATAAAAAGTGTACGCGATCTCGCCGGGGACTATTTGCATTAGTTGCTACTCGCGCTGCGTATATATATATAAGACCCGCCTCTTCGCCTTACCTTCAATTGAAAATCTCTTTATATATTCGTGTACACACCACCGCGAGCGAGATGCATGCACGCTGACGGCTGTAAGCAAATCGCGTTATCTTGCCTGGGTGGCCGGCCCGCCTCGCCGGCCATCTCTACGGTCCGAGGGAAATTAAAATAAATACATATCTTAATTAAGTCCTGGACTTTCACGTACCGGGCGACTGCTTGCAGTCTCAAGAAAATATTAAAGCATTGATAAAACATCGCGGTGTACCCGGGCTTCGTTATAACCAAGATACGAACATTTTATATGAGACTTTTCTTCTTTTTTTTTTTTTGGTCGCTTTTAACAAACACGAAACTCGACTCGTTTTCATTATTTGTGACACAATATTTAAAGTGTAAGATATAAATTTAAAAATTTATTAAATTAAATTTTTTTAATATTTAATATAATATTTAATATTTAAATTTTAAATTTATAAATATTAAATGACCATTTATTAGACTGAAACTGACTTAATCATGTCATTAAAGTGTCGAATTTAGACGATTGAACTGTAGAATTTGAAAAAAAACTTTTGAAAACATCTGTAAAATATTTGCAAAAGTGTTTTTGGAACAATTTTTTTACAGTTCATGGAGAAATTTTTGGAATAAAAAGATAATAATTTTTTGTACAGTTTTTATTCCAGATGACCCAGAAGTACAAGCTAAATAAAAAGCAACGGTTTCTTCATTATGTACAAAGAATAATGTTGTTCTGAACAATTCGTTACATTGTGTAACGCGTATAATTAATTGTAAATCACATACGGCGATTGAAGCACACATGTGCATGCTGCAAGTAAACTTTTTCTTGCAAGCTTTTTCTCATTTCAAAGCGAATTCTCTCCTCAAAGTATAATTATTTTAGTATGTTTAAAAATTTACAAGCCGCCGGCTACGGGTCTTGAAAATCTCAAAAATATACTTCATCTGTACAATTCTCTGGTGAAAAGTGTATGTAATTTTTCAGTCATACGCACTCCCGAAGGATATGCGCGAGTGAAAATAAAAATTCCTCTCCATGAATTATGTAATTAATGAGCAAGAAAATAATATTCATAAGATTATGTATTTCATTATATTAAAAATACGCCTTTGTCTTAATACCGAAGCGGCACAATATGCATTAGCTCGATTACTAAAAAGTGCGCAAGGTAAAAATAAAAATCAAGTTCCGCAAAACGTAATGAATCTGACGTGTATTGTTTGCAACACATGCTGCGATCTTGAACAAAGACATCGACATCCCGCGCGTGTTATTGAGTTTCAGAATTAATTAAATGCAAATTGACGAATATAGGTAAACGAGTCGTCAATGTTACGAATCATTTCACGAAATTTCCATGCGCAATGTGTGTATCGTAGGGAACCATAATTTTAATCTCAAATTTATTTTAACTCTCTACCCCTTTTATGTTTTGGTACCAATTTCAAGTTTTCAATTTGAGGGCAACTTGGCGTTGGATGTGAGAGACCCCCCTAGAGTTGAGCAAATTTTGTGTCGTATATTCATTAATATTCTCACTAGGATATACTAAATAGGCCCGGTCGCGCGACCAGATAACAAAAATACGACTTAAGTTGTCGGGTCGTAACCTCGCGAGTATAAGTGCGCATGGTATTAGCATAGTAATGAATATTATTACATTTCGGATATACCTAGCAACTCAGTTTAATTCCATCTTCTGAGTCGTAAAGATAATAAGCTAGAGAAGTCGGCGCTAGTGTGCGTGCACACTCTCACACCAAAAGAAATCGGTGGTTGAAGACTGCGGTTGGCTCTGGAAAAGGTTTGCGGGGCGCGGGAACGCCGCCCAGGTTTAAGAGGTTCGCCAACAAGAGTAAATATAAACTTGGGAAAGTGACAAAGATAATTCTAATAAAAGCAACGAATACTGCGATGCCAGAAAACACTCTGCCGCTCTTTGTCGTTCTCGCTTAATTTGTGACATATTCTGGCATTGCATTACCCTGCGCGGTGAGGTAACGCCAACCTGGCTTTGTGTGTCCGTCTCACACTTTAACTCCGCCGAGTGAAATTTTCAACGACTAAACGCGCTCCCTAAAATCTAGTTTTAATATACATCTGCGACAAAAATGAACGACAGTGGTAAGATTTTTTTTTTTTTCTTAACAGTTATAAAATTTTGAAATGGGACAAACAATGACAGAGGAAAAAAGGGTAACAAAAAAAATCGTTCACACAGATGAAATTCTTAGCGCCAAGTTATTTCGCGTTAAAATAACTGTATCCGCGTAAAATTAATTTTTACGCCTCGAGTTGACCGCACAACTGGCTTATACCGCCATGAAAACGAAGATTAAGTCCTGAATTAACCACAAACCATCAGATTTTTATTCCCGGTCGTGCGTGTAAAATCCATGAAGCGGTTCTATTAATTACGCTGCAATTGTCGCACGAGGATGGCCGAATTGTAAAAGGTCCGTCGGCTGGGTGTGCTGTTTATGGATAAATCATAGTTATTATACCAATCGTAGGTCGAAAAACGGCTACACACAACCCAGGCTATTGCTATATTTTCGCAAGTGGCGTCCGCCGACGGACATGCATGCAGTATGTATATTTCCATTCCGCGGTTACGACCTGACTGTGGGTGTGATTTTATATGCAAAGAGTAGTTTAGAGCTAATTGTTAATAATAGGATTGGTAAGGTGGGAATTCGCCCGGCAGAACCTCTCCCGCAGTGGTTCTGCCAGGCTCCCTCGGATCTCGCCTTCTCTCTCGAGTCGTTCGTGCCGGATGTCTGTCCGCACATCCGTCCGGCTGTGGATTTCGACGTGGCGATGTGTGTACGTGCCAGGATCGCACGCTTTCAAGTAGACATGAACTTGTAACTCCGCGCTCACCATTCGCATGTACCTTGGGTTACACGTAAACGTGTAATTCTAACTTACACGGGCTCGAGCCTTGTTAATGATAATTAAAAAGCCACGTTTTGTCGGCGAATATTTCTTCGCTGAAATTCTTGCGACCCGACAAACCGAGGCGCTATGCTCCGCTGTCAACGCTCGGACACCACTACTTCAAAGTGAAACATGCATCAGACATATCGCTCACTTTTCATTTTATATTTCTAAAATTGATATGTCCTTGTTTCTCTTATATTTGACTGTAAATACCTTGTAACAACAACCAGAACAAACTTGAAAGCTGGATTCTAATTTGTTGTTTTTATTTTTGTTTCAGATTGGCAGATTGTGAAGCTCTGGCGTTAATCTAGTTCCACCGCTGAGATGCCAAGTGCGGCACATTGAAACGTTTAATTTGAGAGAAGAAAATCGAATTCGTTTCAATCAGTTGGACGATTATTGCAAGGAGACAGCTCCGAGGTCATTTTCCGGCTACGAAGTTGTGGAGGAGAGAAATGGCAATGCGGATGGCGAGGGGTTCGATGCTGAAATCGAGAGGTGAATAAGGGGAGTTCGCGAAATACATCGCACAAAATATGGCGGCCGATGGGATCCTCCACGGAGCAACTTTACAACCCATCTTCTCCGCCTCGGCCTTTCCATCTCTGCGCTACGGTCCCGCAACTCATCAGCATGAATATTCATTATTCGATGATATTTCTCTTGCCCCGGCAACTTCTTCCACCCTTTATCCCCCTTATCACGACTCCACCCGCGATCGTTAATTTATAACTGCGATCGGCAGCTGAGGGATCCTTACAAAACATTCCCCTTTACTGTGGCGTTGCAGAACTTTATGTCCTTCAACATTTTGCATTTGAAACTGTTTCCAACAGATAACAGTTGATGATCCCGAAAGCATTAAGCGACGTGGAGTAATGTGTGCGGGATATTTTCGAGTGGTTACCTTGACGGGAATCCCTAGGCGATAACAATCGAACGTGAGTGTCGAGTTCGTTCATTTTCGCAATCTAGTTCATATATACCTTCAAGTTCAACTTCATAGGCAGATTAGGAGAAACGTAAATCGGTTTATTTATTGTTCGGCGGTCGGGCGGTTGCGCGCTATGTTGCTCAGCGATGGCACAAGAGATGGTGTTGAGGTTAATAGGTAGCGTAAGAAGGGTGGCTTTAATGCTCGTTGCCTCTGAAATATTCAAGTCTAGGCTTGCTCGGCACATAGAATCTGCGGTACACAGTAGATATTTAGCCGTGGCGCTGCGTATATTACGATTTATAATATATACTCTCTCACAGGGAACGAGTTGGATGGCATAGGGTGATTGTACTAGATAGGGTTAGAGGATTAATGAAAGCCAATCCGTAGGCCTCACAGCCCTCTCTTCACGTCACCGTGTGCCACAAACAAACCTGCTGCCACTTGCCCACCGGACACCTCGTCGTCTTTCAAGTTCTTCTACTTTGCATCTGATTTTTCTCCCTTTTCTTGTTTCGTTTCTTTTTCCTTTCTTTTCTTCCTGTTACTTCATTCTTCACTCGGTCGGAGGTTATTGGTGTTTTTGATCAAGTAGATAGTTGGCTAAACGGTGCTCAAGCTTGCGAACGTCTGTCATATTATGTGCACGCACGAAAGTTGCTCGTGAGAGAGCTGCTCGGCGGGCACATATATCGTGCTATAAAGATTACTATACTAGTCAGAAGACTTTATTGTCACACGTTATAAATGATGCGCCGAGGACTTTCGTACTCGTCGAGTATTCAAATGGTATTTTTATCCATGCCTCCTTTCGAGCGGAAGGATTCCGCAGAGTCGTACTGGAAGGATAGGGGGATGGATCACCGTCGGGGGTACCGACGGAGATGAGGCATGCAGGGGTGGTCGAGCTAATGCCGCGTTATCGGAGAAGGCATTATGTCGAAAATGCTCGAAAAGTAACGAACCCTCAGCATGAATCCGTTTTAAGGGCATTTGCGCGATGTTGGTATATTTTTTTGCTCCTTTCACTTCACTGGCAAAGGTAATTTTTCACGAGTTTGCATCTAATTTTACATAAGCTATAATTTGGACCGAAACCTGTGAGGGACTAATAAATAAAGGCTTTCAACGTTTCAAATCAGCGCTGCAAAATGCGCGCTGATTCGTCTCGGCGCCGGTAATGCGCCCGACGAAATATTAACGCCTCGGACACACTCACGGTGGGTTGCAGTTAAATGAATTTAACTCATCCATTATCAATTGATGAGACGCGCGCGCGTGGCTGAATCGAAACTTGGGCTTTGTCGAGCACCTAACGATGGCCCTCGCCGAATCCTCCTGCAATACAAATTGCAGCTCATTTTTATGCCATTTTAATATCGCTACGCGCCATTAAGTATTTCTCGCCTTATAGTCCTTTTCTTTTTTAAATCTCTCGCTCCCCCACCGCTGTGTATTACTTCGGCTCGTCTTTCATTATCCTTTGTAATGTTGCGGCTCATTTTTTACAAGTTATGCCAAAAGATTTATTGTACCCAATAATGTATACCAACGCATTTAATATCCCTTTGCATTAAACATCCCGAGAGGTGAAATTTCGCCAGCGGCCTGTAATGTAACCGTCACCCACGTTGAATTGAATCCCCCGTCAAACGACGGCCAGTCAATATCTTTTTACGAGTAAACTTTGCTTATTTCGCGGCATCAAATCGGCGTATTGCTGATATCTGCGTGCCTCCTTCGGCTCTTTTTGCGCGCAATATCACTTCCGATTCTGACGGCGGAAGTGCGCTCTCGCGTCCTGGTATTGCATTTTAACTTATGCTAATTTTCAAACGTAAAGCGTAGGGCTCGGGGGAAGAGCGTTCATCCATACAGTATTGTGCATTAAACATATTCATAACTCGTATTTATTGCGGCGTTACTTGCTTTTTATTCGCCGAGCCGTACGCTTTGGCTATGGATGACGATTTTATGTCGACATTTATGACAGAGAAAAGCATACTTTGAATAGGCTCTCTGTGTATCCGGGGATCGAGGGCAGTTTACAGTCGTGTCTCTGACTCTGTGGCTGTTAAGATTTTATTGACCCTGTTGGAGCAATTTTTCGACTAATAAGTCGCCGCGGTTTGACCAACCGAACAAATCACAGCCGGACTGTCAATAATTGATCCGAAAATGATTAAAGATTTAAACGCGATTGTCCCCGGTCTATAAGGGAGACGTCGGGAGACTTCTTGAAGAGTGGCTTTTCGAAGTTGAGGTGAGCTTTGAGGGAGTTGTTGTGCAATAGTTGGTAGGATATATGACTCAAGTTTGCTAAGAGACTGTGATCGGGTGGATTTACTGGTCCAACCCGAGTTCACACCACACAAATCCAAGTGACCGTCGTTTGGATTCGGCCCCATGCTTCCGTCTCACCACACAACTTACTGTTTCTCAAACCACTGTCTCATCCACTTGATACGCAGTACCTATAGCCTGACAAAACGTACGGCCGATAAATAATTTAGCGATTCACCGCAGAGCGAGCGAACCAACCCCGGAAACAAAATCAATTCTGTTTTTACTTTAAGAAGCACGCGTATAAAATCGAACGTGGCGTCGGGTATTAAATTACAGGCGCTAAAAGCATTACCCCTCGTAGCGTAACTACGGGGGTTATAACAACCACGTGAAATTGCGCCCCGGTAAGCAAAATCAGCAAAGCGCCGAACGTTCGCATATTATTTGACGTGAATAACGAGAACACTTCGTCATTCCTTCCAATTTCAGTGTAACGAGTCACACCGATAAGTTTCTTCTTATTCTTTCGCCGCGCGACCCACACCGTCGACCATCTTCCACGTAATCCCATACAATCCGAACATTTTTCACCATTACTTCGCGAGAGCCAGGCTATCGAGGGGGGCGGAGGGGGTGGCAGAGTGTCCGTGGCTGTTAGAAGCAGAGGCGGCAGCCGCGATGATGCCGGCAAATAATTAATTTCTCACTGAGCTAACGAGCGTCGCTTTTTTTTTCGAACCGGAGCTCGACGTGTATATTATGGACAATGCGCGGTGACATCTGATGTTGTATAAAAAAAGGCAAACCCGTCCTCGATACAAGGGGAAGCGACACGGAGAGGGCTGGGCACGGGATGAAGATACTGAAGTGACTACTTCTGTTAACGATGAATGGACGTGAGGCAGACGCGTGGTGGTAGACGATAGTCTTTCATTATAAGATATTGCCGTGCCAACAACTTTTTCTTTTGGATGCGCGTCGCTTCTGTAATTACGTTCGAACGCGCTTGTCAAGGCGTTACATTGTCTTCGGTGCAGCGTGAAATTAGATAGCGTTGAACTTACTTTGCAAATTGTGAATTTATCTGAGGTGCCCCCCTCCCCCTTCTTCTACCCGCTCGCATATCTGTCGACCGGTGTTCGATAGTCCGCAAATTAGCAGATGACGTTATTCCGTTTATTAAACGGCGATTACCCGGCGCAGTGGTCGAAGGTGCCTTTAACTTCTCGCACGAGGCAAAACCACTAACCGAGGGTGGCTCGAGTTTAAGCTGCCCGCAGCGGTGGTCTCTTCTAAGATCAAGTGCTGTTCACCGCCCCCTCTCGCTCTCCCGAGCCGGCAGCGTCCGGTCGTTTCTCGTCCACGATTGATAAACCACCTTGAACTCAGGAAATTCTTGCGGTCGGCCGCCAAATTCTCACAGCGGTTCCCTCATTCTTCCGGGCGTTATATCAAATACACTTAGCTACATTTCTGATGAATGTTAATTAAAATACTGCGAAATTGCAATTCGAGTTTGCCTTCTCGGGGATCGATACTTTTTTTTTAATATGTTCTGGGTTTATTATAGAGTCTTAATAAAGTTTTTTTTTTTAATCATTGATTGCAGTTAAAAATTAAAAAATGTTTTAACGTATAAGTTGAAACTGATGTACTCCATATCCTGTGTTTTCTCGCAAATCTGGGACAAAGAACTTTCCACGCCAGTGTTTTCTGACGATTTTTTTTGAAGCTATTCCTTCACACAAGTCTGTAAACAAGTAAATTACTGACGATTAAGTCGGAAAGTTTTTAAAAACAATTTTCTGTATCTCGATGTTCAGTTATTGTATGAGTGTTTAACTTGTTCTGAGGATCTTCAACGATATTATCAAAATATTTACGATGAAAAATGTTACAAAAACGACATGGATAAGAATTGAGTCAAATTTGACGATAAATTAAAAAAAAAGTTTAGAATTGTTTGAGCATTTCAAGCTTCCGAAATACTTTTAGATTGATTAAAACAAACATTACACTGCCAGAGAATAATTCTAGTTTCATAGAGCATGTTGGGAAAGCCATTTCCGATTCTCGGATCACTTTTTCTGGTGCTTTACGTGGCGTAACATAGGTACACTTTTGCTGCAGGTCAGGTTGCCGTGGACAGGAGAATTGTTTGAGTTCGTTCGCAAAACTTATTTTACTATCGCAAGTCACGAGACGTTGAAAAAAAATGAGCACCCTTTGGTGAGATATTTTAGTCGATCATGGTACTGGGTCAACTTGAGGACGTACGTTAGGAGGAAAAGAAAACCTTAAGAATCGGTAGTATTGTCGCTAGACGCCTCCGCCGGGACTACGAAAGTCAGGATAATTGGATAGAGGAGATCAACCGACCTTACTTTACTGTCGGTATTACGCTTCTACAACGGACAATTCACAAATGTATCATTCAGCTATTTTAGGAAATGGACTCGATAAATTTAATGAAACAGTAGCATGAGAAAATAGAATTTCAAAATACTGTATAAGCAAGTAAATTGTTCACGAACTGTTATTTTATATTTTTGTATCTATAAAATTTCAACTTAATTTTTGGTAGTTATATAGTACAAGTGCTTTAGATATTCATGATTTACTTCTAATTACTATTTCAATAACGAACCTTCTCTTGCATTCTCGTTATCGATCTGCAGAAATACAATTGTATCCGCGTTAAGTTTAACGCGTCCGGTCAGCGAACGGATCCGCAATTATTAGCTAATTTGCCATTAATATCTGCGCTGACCGCTAAATTATTGCGAGGGTTGAAAATTTGAAAAAGAGAGGTAGTTTAGAACGTGGATTTGTAAGTTTCGTTTGTAAGTCTTATTGCTTTAATAATTAACGCATGCCGGCTTGGGGATTTATTCGTCGCGCAAAAATTCTCGTTTTGTATGAATTTGATGGAGCAACAACGGCTTTAATTGAGAAAATTGGTTGCAAATGAATTCAATCAGGCTCGGTCATCCCTTTGTGAAACACTATCGCTAAATTTAATCATCCCCGATGTGTCCTTGAAATTGCAATTGCCACGTTTTAGGAAAACCACAGTATACCCAAAACACATAGAACATGTACTCTCGTGAATTTCCACGACGCTTAGAGCTTTCACAACTGTGCGATGATATTGTTTTGTATGCCTTACGAGAGACCGCGAATCCGGTATTAGCTTCTTTGTCAGCGACGGAGTATTTATTTAAAAGAGGAAACTTGGTAATTCAAATTTGAAAGATGTTTAATTTATAATCAGTTCAGTCGGAAGAAAAACGATAGTGGAAGTAAAAAGAAAGTTGATTTATTAAAAGTACCATTCGAATATCAAATGATTCATAAAAATTTGCTTTATGCAAGGTTGATTGAAACAAATGTTGATTTGAATGAATAAGTGTCAAATGGAGAATATTGCGAAGAATTATGGATGACATTGAGGGGGTTTTTACAGACAAGACATGAAGGTACCAAGAGCGTCGTTGTTCGCTGTACGAATAAGGAAGTGGAAGGAACAACGCAACCGGGATAGCTCTCTTGGGACTTGAGTTCGAATCCCATTACCGGACTCGCGCCCGTTAAATAGGTCTCGCATCGTCAACCGGAAAATACAGACATATACTAGTTCGACCACCGCGTTTTGTGCCACCCACGTGTAGACACGGGCCTGCTTTCTTATTTGCCGCACGATGGGAATCGATGTCTTCCATTAAAACTCCCGTGGAATCGCATTACAGAGCAAAATTAGATACTCGTATGCTCTATCTCAAACTTTGTTATACACCGTTGGCTGTTTGAGTTATTGCCTCGCAATTTTATAAACCAATTGTCAAACTTGATGGGGTCATAGATATTGTTCGCAATAAATATATGATTCGTGACTGATGTCCTCACGTCAGAGATCAACGGCAATAATCAAAAGAAATGTACAATAATGACTTTGTCAGGTGTTCCCGTCTTCTTCAATATTGCTCGTCTTTTATTTTAGACGTGCGCTTTGTTTTTCGTTTCCCTTTCCCAGGCGTGTTGGAGCAAACGAACACGGCGAAACGAAAATAAAATGTAAGTGGAAATTTATCGCCTCGGGCGATAGGAGACGTTTCCGTACTTTTAAATATTTTATAAACTTTTTTCTTGGCAAGGTCCTTGGCGGTTCCCAGGAGCGCTACCAGGCTAAGGGAAGACGCTCTAGAAGGGCAGAAAGAATCCCGAAGTGGAGCGGGCGCTCGCGGGCGCCCCTGTCGATTTTTTCTTTCTGTCGAGTGTATACATATAGATATCGTAATGTTATTAAAACTTCTAAATGGCTGCGGATCGCTTCTCAAGCTATACGTCCTTCTTCGTCTCATCGCTTTAGGCATTATTCTTTCACTCTTGTCGGTTGTTAGGGCGAGTACTCGAACTAAGAGTGCCGCTTCAGCGCCTGTTTCATGACAGAACGTAAGCATGCCTGCTGTCGGATAAACAGTACTTACAGGGCGAACCGATTGGTTTGCTTCAGCCCATGATTTTTTAACTGATTAATTGCTCCTCGGATATTTCATTTTTTCAATAGAAGAACCTTCTTATTAAATTTAAAATTAAAAAGATGATTCTAAAAGATATTTAATTTCTGCAGTTTTATTTACATGCTTCTTTTTTAATTGAGCAGACTGATAATTAAATGATTTCCATTGTTACAGGTTGCAGAATAATTGGGAATACTTGAAAGGATGAGGATATTTGGATTATCTTTCGACAGGCAAAGTTGTGACGAATCCAATAACACTAATCGACAAATCAATTATTGGAATCTATGAAATAGATATAACAATTGTTTGGAGCACGCAAACTGCTGTTCAATGTTCAATTGGGCAATCGATGCGGTTTATATTGGAGCTGACAAATGTCGTGAGGGTGCACAGTTTGTCTTGAATAGTTAATATCAAGCCATCAGCACCTTTCAATACCCGTCGCTAACGTCAAAATCGACGAATCGTCTGTCGCTTGTTGAGCATAATAGTCCTTTCGCTGCAGGAGGGTAAGTAATAAGTTTTTTTTATCGCTGTTGCAAACTGATAAGACTTCCTTGAAACAAGTTGAATTATTTATCCCATCATCGACGGTTTCATCGACATAAAGCGCGCCCAATGTTCTTTAATATTCCGGCTTGCGAATATTTGGTCTACTTTCAAGCCCCTTGAAAAAAATATGCGACTCGGTGCGTCCAATCAAAGGAGCACTTTTTCTTTGTGGTAGTTGATGGGATGTTTTAGTAGTCGCGCGCGCAATACAGAGAAACTTGATCAACATTTTTGTTTGATTAACGCTATGTGAAATACAAGAGAAGCAGAGAAAAGAAAGGAGGAAAAGTAAATTTGTGCATTAATTACAAATGCGAGATGTGTCTCCGTTAGAGCCGACAAAATGTTTTAATTTTATTAAACACGATAAGCGTGTTTCATTAAACAAAATATTTCTTTCAAAGAAATTAAAAACGTCGTCTCTCGTTTTTTTTGTAAATTAAACCAGATGTGTTACAGAATGTCTCGCAGTTACATGAGACGTTTGGACATTCGTGCATGCGCGCTCTGTAAGGGTGTATCGCTCTTTTTGAATATGCCTGGCACGAAATCTCTTAAAAACTATAAAATATATGCCAACGCGTTAACCCCTGTGTCCTGGCAGCATCTCTTGTAGCGTCGCTACAACGGACATCGGGTTTTTTAGTTTTATACCAGCAAGAAGATTACTTTTCGATAAGAAATAATTAAAAATTTTCTCGTTTAAGGTAGATACTAATTTAGCCACGACCCTCTCCCTCTCGTTCTCTCTCTTACAGTCTAACAAGAATGTCGGGAAATGTCAGACGTGCTACCGGAAAAAATAAGCGTTAAAACATTTGAAAGATAAAGAAGATAGAGAGGCCCGCGAGTTTTGCTCGTAATTTACATCGGCCTTGTGATTCGGTAGTGAGATGTTCGTGATAAATATTTTCCGCCTCGCATTTTGAGATAACGTTAATTAAATATGGGCCAAAATATTTGGTCTTGCGAAATCAGTTAAACCCACTGGTTAACTTCGTTGATTACTAATGATTGAAAATAATTTGCATATTCAAAAATTTTGAAAAATTTGTAAAATTTTTTTTCCATTTTTAAATTCATAATGATAGAACTTGTTTTGATACTTGGAAATTTCTTACTCGGAGACAAGAGCTTGGTGTTTCATGCATCGATTGTTTGGTTTCGAATGAGACTCGAGCTTAGATCATAAATCCCCTTGGTGCAGACTAATGTAGTGGTAATAGAGTATAAATGGGGGTTGCGACCCGAGGTCAGCCCGTCTTACACCTCTAAACTGTCGTCCGCCACCTTCGCCCTTATGTGAAAACCGTCGACCGAGACCTTAAACTGACTTCGAATCCCTTCCTCTATGAAACTAAAATTGCTAATCGGAATCCTATGTTGGAACAATGGAAATAGTCATACAAAATTTGCCTATTTGACACATCTCAAATAGTTCACTCAACTCCAACAGTTCAAAACGTTCTAATTTGTTTTCTTTTTTATTTATTTCTTTTTAAATAAACGTACATCTTGCACAAACGGAAATTATTAACATTTTTTTTTAATTTATAAAAATTGTACGGTATTTTTTATAACTTTTTATTCTTATTTAATTTTCTACAAAAAGTTTATGTAAATATAAAATTTTCAAAAATTAAAAAAAACTTAAAGATTCCGCCTACTTTTGGTAACGTATCTACTTGAAATTGCGCTCCGTGCAGTGCTTCCATCTGGACGTGAGGAGAAACACTAAATCCAAATATGACCGAAGAGTAAACGCAGTTCAACAAACTTTCAACAATATTATATTCATAATGACAAATAAGTTCAACATTTTTTACAGAAACTTGAAATTGCCATTTTTATATTTTCGATTATATCTAATATTGATGAGTTCATTTATTTACTTGATGCAATTTATTTTCACCAGCAATGTAATAGTATTTTATGCAGGATAAGATCATTAAAAATGTGTTGTGTGTAAAATCAAAAGGGATCATGATGAATTGACAGTGAATAATAAAAGAAAACAATTCTAATGTAAATTAAATGTCGGAGTTCATGGAACAAAGGCAAAATGTCAGCATACCGAAAGCAGAGAGAAACAGAACTGTAGCAGAGAAAGAGAATCTTTTCCCACAAAGTTGTTTCGAAGTTCACGGAACAATGGTTGTATGTGTCCATAGGACCCCTTTCGTCTATTTCGCCATTCTATAGTCATGCACATTGGCACACAACAGCATAGTGCTGACCAATGTTCGCTCGAAGATACGGTTGACGTGCTGACCAGTCCCGTATCAAACCCCTTCCCTCCATTTCGTATTCAATTTCTATTTCTACATTTCAACCCTCGACTCTTGATATATCTACTTCTATACTTGACTACGCATTGTCTTTATACAGTACATCTAGTAGCAATTTTTCTTCATTATAATTCATCTCATCTGAATGGATAAATTTATCATCAAAAAACATTGAACCATCAATTTTTGATTCAATCAAGCATCTTGATTTTCAGGGTGGGAATTTTCGTTCAACGGCTTGCTTGGGTATCAACGCGAACCGATCGCTGGAAAAATAGCTCTCAACGTTCTTGAGAAATTCTCAAGGCTAATACGAATCTTGAAGACATTATCCTTTATCTGCCTCATATTTATTTATCAATGGTAATCGATGGAATTTTAACACTTCTTCCCTCGCATCGGATGTCTCACGAAGGGGAGGCGTAAAGAATTGGCAAATGTTCGAGTGCTCCATTCAGAATGAATAAAGACGAGCCCGATGGCCGAGACATCGCGGAAGGATCTTGACTTACAAAAAGAAAGGGTTGGATTCCCCCTTGCGTTCGAGCGAAGATCGGTATCGAAATTTATTTGACGCTTTTATTAGCATTGGTTCCCTTGCGCGACGCCTTTAAACCTCTCAGAGGGTAGAAGTCTTCGGTGTGTGTGCCCCGTGCAAAATAATTGCACGGTATTTGGCGATGGCGCAAAACCCTTGCTTTTTCTCGTACTCTTATCTTAATGAAAGTCCATAAATAAGAAACTTAATGCCATGGAAGCAGCTGAGAGCAGAAAAAACCGCGGTGTGTCGAATTACCGAATTTCGACTGTTACTCGCCGACTAATTCCTGATCCTCTGTTTTGCTTTCCAGACGACGCGCTTTTATCACTTCGTTTTCATTCGTGCCGGATCACTCCTAACCTCTGTGTTTTTATTTTCCCACCGCTATGTATATCCGATGTTTTCTGATCGTAAATTCGATCCTCCCCTTTCGCCCCTTTTGTTTTATACTTTTCGAACGGAGAAAATTAAACGTCACGAATCGTGCTGACGAAAATGTGATTTCCTTAAACAAGGTTTAACTTGGCAATGAAATGTCTTCTCGTAATAAGACCTGTAAATTCGTTGAGATCTCGAGGGTGCGCGGTCGTACTTAAGAAAGAAAAAAAAACTTTGGTCAAAGGGTTGTTGGAGGCGTAATAAAAAAGGGTTGCGGGGCTGCATCGATAAAGGCAGCGCCAATAATTCATTGACAAGAATCTCATCGGGATGATAATAGTTGCCATTTTCTTCGCCGAACTGGTGTCCCCTTTGACAAAGGACTCGGTTTAAAAAATAATTATTTTTAATTTGTGACCACGATAAGGACTTTATTGTTCTTTGCTATACGAATATAAATGCTTGTGTGCTGGCTAACGAAGAGCAATGCCTGAATGTCGTACTTCATGCTAATTTTATTGGGGGCTGCCTTTGGTATTCTTTATCTTTTTTAATTGCCATTTAAATTGCCGCGGGCAATATTACTTGGCTTATGAATTCGTATAATCAGCCAAATAATATATATTTCATACATCTCTGTACGCGCGTTCTTTTAAGTCAATTCGCAGCAGAAATCAATTTAAACGTAAAGTCGTTTTGAATTTGTTCGTGTATTTACGAAACATGCTATTAACCAAATGATAAATACACGGGGGGAGGGAGACGAGGGAAATTGATTGAAGTTTGGTATTTGCATACCGAGAGCAATTAAATGTGATGCATAATAAGGATTCTATTGTGTCCTTATTTAACGTCTGGACGGACTTGCTTTTATTTTCATTGCCAGTCTTCCTATTTTCATATCCTGACAACTGATTGATATTGATTCGAGTAAATTCTCAGCCATCAGACTTTGTTCACAAACAATTAATTGAAATTAATTTGATAAAACTGAAAACTGAAAAAAAAGAAATTATTTAATATTATGGAAACTTTCTTTTTCAATTCTTGTCTTGAATTTCATGAAAATTTACTGGGGGAATGGAGGGGGTTAAAAACAAGGTAGCTCAAAAGTGCATCTCCAGTGTTGGTTGTGTGAAATTTATACAAGAACCTGGGTCACTCGTCGAAGTTCGCTTTTGCGAATTGCCCGAGGTCTCGCAACGACAGGCGGCCTCGTGTTTCGCAGATACGCGCTGGTATCGCCCATTGAAACGGCAAGTGAAATATACGAAATAAATCTTGCAAGACCCCATTCATTGTAGACAATGCCGCGTCCAGTCCCGTGGACGTTGTCGAGGGTAGCCGGTGTATTGTGCGATGCCGAGAAATGCTCGAACTCGAACGTGCCTACCACCCTCCCGTGTGTTTTCGCGTTTCCCTCTTAGCGTGACCATTTTCACATCGTACACACATACGCGACCCTCTATTTTCATATGAAAAATCAAACACAATTCAATCGTTTTATTTGCTCACGTCTCCGGGTCCTTAATTCATTAAGGCTTCTGCTGAAGATGTGAATACAAATTTTGCGAAAATAGTTTTGAACATTTGAATCTGTTTATTACAATTTGCACATCATTTTGTCGACCATTTGTTTGCGAGACAACTTTGTCGGCTGCAAACGGAGCATCAAGTGACGTTATCTAATTTAGCATAATTCCTAATGTGTTTCAGATAAAGGGCGGATGATGGCGATAACAGCAAACGGCAGGACCAAAGATATATTCAATAACGTAATGGAGTCGGAATCGAATGTCATAAGTCGAATGATTAGTCGTTTGTTGGGGTTCGATAGACCATGTTCCTTGACTCAGCGGCGACGGGGTAATATTGATTAACGCGAGAATGCTCCGGGTGTGTAATCCGACTCGGTCATAAACAGATCAGCTTCAGGCTAAATCCGGCGCAAATTGTTACTAATTCGCATCTTAATAATGACCACGTCAGTGGCGTCACCGTATCTCAGAACGTAGCAAATTAGCCGCGATGACAAATGACAGTTTACGTGCATGTGTGCGTGAGCTGGGCGAACCCTCTCGTCGACGCTCCTCGAACGTGACCGTTCTTGTGACATCGCTGCCGTCGAGCTTACGATTGTAGGTGTACGCCTGACTGTTCACGCGTACTCCTGCCCGGACGGGTAGTTAGGTATGAATCCTAGCCGGACATACCGTAACTGAACCACCGATACCACTGCCTATTCAACATGTGCAACCGTCAACCTGACCAAATACAATCAATCAAATCAATTAATGATTCAATTGTGCTCTCTCGCGTCGAGACAGGCAACAGTTTCTTCTGTCTGTTCAAATATAATGATCAGTCGCAGCTGGCAAGTTCCTATTGTTCTCCTTATTTTATTCATTCTCATTCTAACATCAAATTTCATCTCTCTAGAAACATAGTAAGATATTAAATTATAAAAAAATGTTTAGTCATACAGGTCTGGCAGTTCCAAGTTGTCGTTTATGTCTTATAAAACCAATTTTTTAAGTAAAAAAAGACCTTGCTGTAAAAAAGGTAGAATAAAAAATAAAATCCAATTGTATTGATAATTTATGAATAAATACATGTTATAAAAATTGAGTAGGTTTGTCTCAGACTCATGATTTTGAGACTTTTTTTTGTTCATTATCTTCGGTATAATTTAGTTATTATTCATAGCCAAATCTGTATAATGTTCAATAGTGTTTATCAATACTTACCAAATAATGATTTAACTTTATTTAAGTTGTTAATAATTGAAATAGTAAATTTGTTTATAGCACAAGGTTTTAAATCAAAATTTGCACTGTGTTGTAGGTTGAAGGCAGAGGCAATACTCGATGTAGCGTTTCCATAGCTTTCGTCATACCGGCCAGCCACGAACGTGATATCGAATGTCACTGGCAGGATCCGTCGTTTCATCGGCCGATTCAACCACATGTCATTGCGGTAAGATCTCCACCTGCCTATCTATCTGTGATTTTCCGTACAGGCGTTTCATCGGGCTCCCTCCGGATATCGTGAAATTTGGTTTCATCTGCACGTTAGTACCTCGTTCGTTGCGCAACGTGATACGCTATTTTTAAATGTCACGGTCATCAAACACCGAACGTGTTACAATTTTTGTTTGTGGTATTCCTGATGGTCAAACTGATAAAAAAAATCTAGCACAATTTCCGAGCTTTTTAAACTGACGAAAAAAACTTTTCGTTTTAGATCGCCACGTTTTCGTATGTAACTGGGAAAAGGTTGCAATTTTAAGGTGCATATTTTTTTCGGCAATTTAATGATAGTTTACTTTATGGTACTGGAAAAGTCAACGAATTCAATTATCAGCTGGTTGCATATCAAACAAATTTTGATGGTTCTTGGACAGAGTTCGTGGGAGTGCAAATTTAGCATTTTTCATCGAATTTGGTATTCTGGATGTGGTTGGGCAACACTCGTTCGGACAATACGAGCCTATCAGTGTCACCACACGAATGGTATACGTCTTGTGGCATTGAGGGTTGCATTGTATGACGTAATCATTTGCATACGACGTACCGATGTTGCAGGACTGTTCTCCCTCGATATGGATACCTCGAGAGTTGAATGTACGTCCCCGTACCCCTTGTTACCTCGATGTACCGTATCTATCTAATTATTGTCGCGAATCCTAGCGGTCCAGTTGCTGTGATATACCGCATGCTAATAAGCGGCTAAAGACCCCGGCAACCATGCTACGTAACGCATAAATCTTAACGGCTATTTCTGCATCACGAAATGCTGGCTCAATGATCGTCTTGGGAGGCATGGCGAATTCATCCTTGTTATTATCATCATCTTCTTTGACACCTTGCTCATAATTAGACGAACTTTTTTATTGCCTCCTGTAAGACTCAGGCTCGAGGTCCTGCCATTTTTTTTCATCCTCCAAAATTGTGCCCTCCTGTGCTCCTGTGAATATTTATCATCCACTCTTATCGCCGGCTTTGTTTTTGCTTATTGGAATTTTCAGCTCCGTGATCAAACGGCCCTTTCTTAATCAATCTTCACCAGCGAACGAAATAGACAATTGTTTTCTCGCAACTCGATGGTAAATATTTATCACTTCTGCGAAAATGAATTTAACCAAGAGTTAATCTCGGATTACGGCCGACTTGTTAATTAAGTTGTACTAATTAAATTTCCAAATAGCAATGTGGACTTTTCAGTCCTAAAAACTTGGGAACTGCAAAATCTTGTATCGTAAACTTGGCCCCACTTAAATTTGTATAAAATGCAGTACAATGAATTTTCAACCAGACGCAGAGAGTCGGTGAATAAATAATCGTTGATTTAACCTTAAGTTAGAAATTTGAGGCCGATATAATTCAAGCTGCTTTATGCTTTCCATATGCTTTGATGATTTGGTTGTTTCACAAATTTGCGACCCTGCCTCCATTTCACAGCAGAAATTCTCTATGTCATCATCATGAATTAAAAACCATCCTCCTACAGTTACTGTAAAAGAAGTTGATTTAAAATATCATTTTTTTTTGTTTTCAGGCAAAAAGAAGTAACTGGACAGATTGTTTATGCTGTAGTTACAATTCGAAAATTGTGCTTCAGGAAGTGGTGGAATGTCGACATGATGAAATTCTCGGCGTGAAATATGCAATCTGATTTCAAGCACATCGCTTGTTCGATGAAATATAACGAAGGTCTATTGATAGAACGTGATCCATAGGTCCGATGGTACGAATAGTGATAGAAATGCATAGCCCTTGCACATTGACAAATATACGGATGAGCAAGTGTGCGGCGGCGATCGCATCCTCGCAGTAGCAGTTTCAATGCGGGTGCATCCCTCTCATATGTGCAGCCGATTTCAGCCGGTCGACCCCTGCGCGTGATGCAACACTGACCACACATCAATTCACTGCAAATGGACATCAATACTGGTAATTAATACATCGCGCCTCTCCTATGGCTGCCTCTCTTTCTCGCCTCACGTCGACCCTGGTATATACGCTCTTTGTCTAATCCGCCTGGCTTGTACTGCACGCTCATCGAAACGCACTCGGCAGCTTCCCTTACCGGTGTCGGCATTTTGACCATATATTTGCATGTAAGTGATATCCATGTTGGCGGATCCGATTGACGGCTCTTTACTCTAAAGCAGGGCAAATCAAGCATTCGTGATGCGCGTTGTAAACATGACACGTCTGGGCCTCTGAACGCACTCAAGACTACCGAATTACATCGAATTATTGTAATGATATTTCCTGCCTAGTCATTGGTGAGCTTCTGAAAAAGAAACAAAATTGATTAAACAGTGGAAAGTTGATTTTAATGAAATAATCGTTGAAAGATTTTGTTTGAGTAGTTTACAGGTGTAGTTAGTTTTGTATAGAACCAGATATGTTTGTCTATCAACGAATATTAAATCTGACACGAAACTCATTGATGGCTCGGAAATGCGATTTATACTCAAAATACGATTTACTGGATTATGGAGAGTGGCGCGAGTAGAGAGTAGGTGAATTGAACATCGAGGGTCGAATATGATTCGATAGAAGGAGATAAATAAAAAATCTATTGAGTGCAACACTTTGACGCCGCAAAATTGATACTCAATATGCAAGGGAAAATTTTATTCGAAATATTGAAATCGAATAACTGTCTAGTTTTTTTATTTATTCCTTTTTTTTTGATAAAATAATGTTGAGGTTTTTTTTGAAAGATTTTTATTGCCTTTTTTAACTTTAATTGCTTATAAATACTAATTGAAAAATCATAATGATTTTAATTTCAACCAGCCGATGTTAATTACAAACTCATAATTTTCAAATAAAACGAAGTAATAATTTTGTATTCCACCGCAAATGACAATAGAAATAATATCGTAAAATATAATTCGAATGAAAATGACATCGAATTATATTTTATTTGTGCGAATCACCGGCGATGGATTATTTAAAATACGGTCGACTAGCAGAAACGAGGTAAAAGCGAAGCGAAATTTAAAGGCCACCCGATGCGTGATAAAACAAGCGGAGAATGCATATGATGCACAAATTGATTATCAAAGGGTATTACCCGGCGTTGCGAAACCGATATGCACTCGATTTGATGTGTCGGCGTTGCGCCGCTTCAACGTCCCTTATTCCAAAAAAAGGAGTCGAATTATTTGCACTCACTTCAGTTCCGTCGGATTTCCCACTTGCGGCAATTGCTTTTCATTCAAAGCTGTTATGCATTCTGCGTGTCTGCTTCTTCCTCGTTCGATTATTAAATTCACGTCCTCTCGTTTACACATTGACATTATTTTTAGTGTCTCTTGTGTGTACATTTGTCAAGTAATCCTTTCGTGTATTCATTTCGTTTTGTGAATCTGTTCCAATCCAATAATTTATGCGTATCAGTCGAAATTTTTATAGCCATAAAATATACAATATGAATAAATAAAAAATCAAATACGAAAAAAAATCAGAGGTCTTATTGTCGACTGAGTTTCTGATTATTATTACGACTGATGATCGTAGTCATAAATTTTGATTTGAAATGTGACTGGTAATCAATGTAATTATTGAATAATTGATTTAATGACAGAACGGGTGAACAGGCATTGATACGCAAACAGTATTCAATATGTCAATTCTGTTAACTCACGGACTAGGAGTTTCGTCAGTGACGTCTACGCTGGAATCAGGAATGGAATTAGACAGGGCAATAATCAATGATCAAGCTAATTGAGTGGGATTGATCGCGTCGATAATAACGAGTATTTGTGGCTTGCATATTTGAGATCATGCGATCCCGTGTATTAATTGATGGTGATGTATGAGGGCTCGTTGTTCACTAAAATGGTGCCTCTTCAAAATCTGTTTGTTCGACTCGACGCATAAGTCAATTGAAAAACGATCATTCATCGAATTGAACCCGCGTAAAAATGGCTCGTCAAATAATGTATCTCGAAGAAATTGGCCAAAATGGCCTGACTGGTCTGTTTATAGCCATATGACACTGCTCGTATAACTAATAAATTGCATCGTTACATTGACAAAAAAAGTTATTGATATTACTAAGAGCATTCATTTTATTCTTTTCTTATTTGTTTCAGAATTTTGAAGCTGATGTTCATAGCAGTTCTGGAAAAGGGAACGATATTAATATGTGAAAAATCATCGCTCATAATTACAAGGGACGTAACTGAATATTACAAAGCGCAATAAAAACACATCCGTCGTAAATAAACACGTATCTGAGGACAAGGAAGTGAAGCAATTCGTTCCAGTGGTCGCGTTTGGATAAATAAACTAACCCGACAAAACAAAGGAGATCGGCGGCCGAGTCTTCTTCTTTCCTGACGGAGCGCGTCATACGATCAAAGGGTAAAATTATCCAGCATAACAGAGGAAAGAAAGATACGATGCGCGTGCGAGACGCGACCGGTAACCGCGATATCCATCTGCGAGGCCCGGACACTGCTCGCTCCAGCGGCCACGGAATCGTGTCCACCTTTCTTCATTGCGCTGCAAATCTTCTGCTCATCTTACCGGATTTTGTAGCTGCGACGCCACATCCTGTGAGGCGTCGTATTGCAGCGCCACTTCATACTCCAGCATTGCGACAACAGAAGCAAACGAACCGATACACTTGTAGTTGTCTTCGTTTCCCCCCGCTTCATCTCGCGTCTCGCCCGCGCAGTCTGAAAGAGACAGGGAGAGAGAGAGAGAAACTCTTAATTTACCCAAGCATGACTTTGAATTTTCATCCCAAGCCGTCTTTTGATTGATTGAACTTTCTTAATCTTCATTAAATGAGCTCGAATTCGACGTAACTCGCTCGCTAATTGGATTGAATTAGAATAAATTACGCATTGATGGTCAATATCGTAATTAACGATTATTCTGTCCCGGGGGTATTAACGGATGATGAATTGGCTTACTGGTGAGTATCGCGTCGACTGAACGCGAATTATTCACGTCGATCGATGGTCACCGTTACAAGCCACCACTTCGAACAAATGTTCTCGGTGTATTCAACCGATATTGAGCAAGCAATCATCGTGAAAACACAATATGTCACTGGTTTACAGTTTGATAGTTCGGCAAACTGACGAACTGTGACGAAAAATCAACTCATTGGCGTGTCCGGAATCGATTGATCATCTGTTGAGTCCCTCTGTTTCGCATCTACTAAATAGTCAGGCACAATGACGCCACACTGTTGGTGAAATTCTATTTCGGTAACATTTTGTTCTGAACAAACTGGACGACGCCTATTGTTTGGCGCCGGTTGATAAAGTCGTGCGAGAAGTTGAATTGAAAAGCAATTTTTGATTGTGAAAATGATTTCTGTGCACAATCGGATTGCACGGACTCATGAATGGAATTAGATTAGTGTCATGGCATTGAGACTTGGTACTTGAAGTTGTAGGTAATAATACAATATTATGCACAGGATATTCGGCGCACATCCGCGGGCGTATTCTCTGCGTTGATTTATCGTTGTCTTCATTATTAGGAATGCACGCGCTTCGCTTGGCCATTATGCCAAAGCGCAGTCCGGACTCCAGTCCTGACCCACCGTACGTCAGGGCTCGGGGTTGTACAATAATACAATGTGCACGAGCGATATACAAGGGGCCATTGAGACAGACGCACCTCTACGTTTGCCAGATATAGATGGACAATTAGCTACCGTCACCGTCTATAATTTCTGGTAGATTAGTGGTTACGCTTCTACAAAGGAATACAAGCCGTTCTCTCGAGGTTCGCTTGGTAACACGAGACAGGGCATCACGCGCGACGCTGCGACTGCAAGGACGGCTCTGTAATTACATCAATTCCTAATTTATGCGTTCGATTAAGCCGATTTCCGCCTACTCTTCTTAAACACTCGTTTCGCAATTTTTAACTCTCTGCTTGCTTTTTTCCCTCTTCTGCCCTTTTCCGGATCTCAAAAGTTTCGGATTACTTTTATAATCGATGCAGTAACTATAATCCTCAGTTTACAAACTAATTAATGATTGTATTTTTTTTTAATTAAAGAAAAGTTACTTGAATGTAGTTAGTTTGAAAAAAAAGATTTCTATTCATGATGAAAAAAATTGGGTGTCTTTACAATGGAACATTATTTGTTTCAATCGTTGATGTGAGGCAAGTTTGAAAAAAAAATGAGAAACTAGAATGGGAAAGGGCTGAGCATAGGCGGTACCCAGTGGACAGCAATAAAATATTCAGAGCGAACTCGGGGGACTGTATTTTACGTAGAAAATCGGTCGGTTGATTTTTATAATACTGGTCAAATATAGCCTGGGGAGGGCTAGCAAAGTATGTCGTCTCCTTCATAACTGTTCGCTATCGCACAAGGGATCGTGGCATAACAGATAGATGTATAAAGGGTCAATAAAGGTTTCGTGGTAGTAGAAGGTCTCTCCCCGAGGCACCCGGGAAATAAATCTGAACTCTTGCTTTCGCTCTCTTTGGGATCGCTACGGGACGCGGCTCACGAATCCAAGGGTTGGCATTGATACCAAAAATCGTGGGGGTTGGTCACCATATTATCCGGAAGTCTGTGAGATTTACTAATTGTATATACTAAAAAAAAGCTACGCAAGAGAAAAGGGTCCAGCTAAATGTAGTCACAAGTACTTACTTTCAAATCGTTTCATTTTATATTCGACCAAATTATATCAAAAACATTTTCATTTTCTCTTCTTTATTGTTTCAATTTAAACTCCATCTTATAAATATTTCTGTTAAAAGAAAAATTATATTTTTTTCCTTCATACCATTTTGTTTGAAAGGGAAAATAAATCTATCAAATTTTGATATGCTTTCATTGAAAACAAGTATCTTTTCGCAACTCTCGTAGGAGACTTATAATGTGTTACTTGGGGCAGCAATCGACACCCTAAATCTTTTTTGACATATTTCGACGTTTTTGAGATCCCGGAAGACCTATTTCAAATGCGTGCCTCCGTATAGGAAGTATAAAAAACTATGTTTATGAAAACGAGTGGGCGGCACGGGTTTGTTATAGCCGCTACGGTGTCCATAAATTCGGCGTGGTTTGGCCCCTATTGACAGAGATAGCTACGCGCGCGAGCACCCCTCTTATCATCGCTACCCTCCTGGCGTGAGGTTAAAAGAAAGTTGAAACGACGCGGGAACAAGCGTAACACACAATTTGGCTGCGATAAAACGAAAAGGAGCGGTCGTGTGCGCTTTTTTTGCTAATTCGAGAAAGAATTTCCAATTGTGCAATCATAACAAAAATGATGGTGGAGGGCAACGAGAGAGCAGGGAAATTTTAGACGAAGAGCCAAGCAAGAGTAAAAGGGAGATAAACATAGTTGCATATGCCGGAAGTGCGAGGGTTCAAAACAGAGAAACGGCAGCGCGCAACGAGAAGGTGCGCACTCGTAATAATCTGTGCTAATTTAGCTTCTGGAATACGGTAACTGTATCGTTAATATTCTGAAGCTGGTTAATAATGGATGTTGATGCGCCATTTGGGCCGATGAGATTTCGGGGTAGAGAATTCGAGGCTGAAGTGGACCATGCTCGGGCGACGCAACGAGGGTCGGGCGTTCGAGAATACGCGAGTCGGGACCCACTGCTAACGTGCATTTATAAATATTACATCGACGCTCATTCCCCGAGTCTCGCGATATTTCAACTTCCTTCATCAGCCTTGTCTTCGATTTAGATAAATTACCATTTATATTAATACGCCTGCGCTAATACCAAACTTTAAATTCCATCAGTTAATTCAATTTTGATTTTTCACGAGCTCTCCAATTCTGGCTCTTTCATTGAATTCAAATCTAGAATTTAATCTATATTTTCTATAAACTTTTCTCATCAATTGTTTTATTTGATTGCAATTAATATTTATTTCTTTTTTCAATTCTTTAATGGAAAATTGTTTTTTTTTGTTTCAGAATAATCACGACTTGGAAATCAGTGGGACCAGAAACATTAGGTAAGAAGACAAGAAGAGGAAATAAATTATGTACATCTCTGCTTGTTGTTTCGCTGCAACTCGAGCGTATTCGTCGAAAATGCATATTGTCAGTAATTCGATGGGTGAATCTTCCCTCCTCGATGAAACGAGACAAGATACCTACTCTGGACGAGCTGGGCGTCGGGATGACTGAGCTCACGAACAAATTCAATAAGTGATAATCAATGTCAGCTCGACGACGTAATTGGTCAAGTGAAAATCGTTCAAACAGTCAATCAAAGGGCCTCACTTTCGACGTTTTTTTTCCTCTCGAGTTCCCCGGCTCGGAGCTCACCCTCTATGTACATTTACCTCACACCTTGGGATCGTGCCTCGATATTTTTTCAAGCGTTCGAGGAATCACGTCAATGGTACTTTTCTACACAAACGCGCATCACAATCCGCTTGCCGAGGGGAAGTCGATCGAAAACGTCAATCGTTTAATTCCAACCGGATCGCCATCTCCTTTTGCCTGGTCGTCTCATTAAATCAAATGAAATTCAAGCATTGAGAGGTTCTAATAAAACAATAGCCCCCGAAATGTATATGTATATATAAACGTGGCGTCATTTTTGCACGAAAGCAATTTTGCTGAAATGTAAAAGGAAATATTGAACGGCCGGTATAATGGTTTTCATGCCAAATCCAGCATCTGAAGATTCCGCGCGCAGGCTGGCTTCGGGCCGAATAATAGAGGGAGACAGCAAATGAACGGGCGCAAATTAACCTGGGTAATGAAAACACAATGAAATTATAATAAACCAATTGCCAGGCTGATTCGCAGTCAGCAAGGAGACCATTCAATAATAAAACACGCTTGCCCGCTTGCCTAACCTATACCTATATCCTCTAGCGTGCGCGAGAGTGGGAAGCTGGAGAATTAATTTCTCGAGAGCCTTTATGCTCTCTCTCCGACTGACCAAACGTTACTGTGTCCCAACCACACGTAAAATACCGCACGAACATTTTCTTCGTTTGTCATGTGCATTCCATTCGTGAGAGAACATTACGTCTTTGTGTGCGCACGAGAGGCCGTAATGAAAATACTTGGGGATAACAGGGCGAGCACTTCCGATCTCTCGCGAGCCGGGCGAAAATTATTTATCGGCTGTTTTGATAATAAGGTCTCGGCCGGGGCAGAAATAACATCGCAACGATAGCCAGGGACAAAAAGGCGATCCTCGTGCAAACCTTAACAACGTTAAACGAAACTTAAAATGATAGCTAATCTAGAGAGCTCCCGAATTAGGAATTATTAATTCCCTCGTATACGCTGGTGTAGCGATGGCGTGCACGCGTACGTGCCGGCGCACGATTATTACGGCGTCGGTGAAATTTCAAAATACACTTAAAGGCAAGTGCGCGCCGAGGGAACCGTATAACACAATGATCAAACATGACCATGTAGGTAAGCGGCGTTCAGCGCCCGCGCGCCCCAGGGCTAAGTATAATTTCTGACCAGAAATTCTCCGGCCGAATTCGCCGAGCCATTGCTGCATAATTTTCTTTCTCTTTGCGTTTACGCTGGACGTATAACGCAAAGAGAAAGAAGCATAACGTCGAGGCCCTCGGTGTGCTTTCAGCGTTAGACAAATAGGTGTCACTTAATTGTCGAACTGTGTACCGAAAACTTCGCGGTCCAATTAAATCGCGCACAGCCACTCGACTAAATTATTTGCTCTCAAGCCCCGCTCGCGCTACGCCTATGGATATTTAGTTCAAGCGAAATTCTCCGCGTGACCAAACGAAAGTATGTTAATCATTTGGGGCGTGCATTTTTATCCGAAATTTTGCTACGTGTATAGTGTATGAAGTCGAAAAATTAGCTCGACCTGGTATTTTCCGGGGTACTTTCAAAGGGCTCGGACGCGCAGGCCAAAATGGCCTTTGTTGCGGCCAGCGGGGGATCGTGTGTGTGTTTTTGCAAACGTAGGTGCGGTTCTCAAGCCGTTTCTTCTCACCCTCGTGAAATTATTTGAACCCCTCCTTTTTCGTCGGGGCGGGACACAGAGAAAGAAAGAGAGAGAGAAAGAGGGCAACCCCGCTGAAAAATATAGCCGGCAAGACTTATTAGAAAAAATAATTATTTTAGCCGTTCTCTTAATTAATTTTACAATTGCACCTCGTGTAAGTAGGAAGAGAAAGAAGAGCCCGGATGAGTAGGTAAGAGCGGTAGCACTTGAGCTTCCGTTTTGGTGGCGCGCGGCTTTAAGTGATCAGCTTTAGAATTTAACATTCCGAATGTAATTTTTACGCGGATCTGAATCATTCGCACGGAATTATAATTGAATAATGCTCTCTCGTTGGTACAGAGATGAAATGTATACGTACAGTTGTTAAGATTACGCCGCGAGGATTAAAGTGATGCACGCAGGCGCGCACCCCCGCGTCGACGTGGGATTCAAAGAAAACGTCGCTTTATGCGAAACCACTCATTAAATGCGTTCAAACACATTTGTTGTAAAGGCACGAAATTGTTTTTGTAAGTTGGATGTTTCTCAAACGACGGAATTCCGTTTCCGCGATGCAACGTATCTTTTTTTCTCTCTCTCCGTTTCCTTTTTTCTACCGTGACTCTTTTGCACTGAAGATATGAGGTTTCGCGCAGTCTGTGGTGGTCCCTCGGAGATTTCTCTGTCCTCTACTGAAAAGAAGGATAAAATTTGAGCTCGGCGAGAAGCAACGTATCCTCGACCCTTTTAGATTTTTTGCCGGTCTGGCCACGTCTCAATTATAGAAAGGCTTGCTTCGACCGCCGCGGACAAATTCCAATTAGTCGGTGGCCGAGCGTGTCGCGGGGAACCCCTGTATGGGGTTTCCCGGATTCTGTACGAGTTCCTTTCATGCGGCGACTCGTTCATTTGCCTTTCGTTTCGAGCCTTGCCCCTCGCCTTGTTACTCTCCAACACCCACGCGGCGTCTCGCTTCCACTTGTTTCCGTCGTTCTCTTCTAGAACGAGTTCAATCCTCTATCCAGAGCCTCTATCCGGGGCGCTGTGCTCGGATTACCAAGGTGTCTAACCCGCGTGATGAACTAGCAGTAAATGGGTCGCTCACGCTATTTCCAACCAGCCAAAAGTATCGACGATACTAACTTTTTTGTTAATTAAAATTGGAATTTGCGGTTTTTTGATTTTCTGCTCTTTGTTTCACTCATATTGTCTTTTCATTGTTATTCTTTTGCATTACATTTTATCTATATTATATTTCTCATGTTTTTTTTTCATTATTTTATTTAATCATTTTCATCTCAATTCAGTTTGCAAACAATTTTTTGATTATTATGACCAATCTATTCATTTTGTTTTTCAGGAAATATTATTCTGGCAGATTCAAAGCGTTCTAATTACATCAGCTAAGCTGCCTAGGACTGGACAAGCGGATATTGGAACGAGCGGCGTTCGGTTTGGTCCATCTAAGGGGATGATTTCGTTCGGTTTTGCACATCCGGCTCGAAGGGATCGAGTTATTCGCGGACCCTGCTCAGACGAATGCGAGTCGACCTTTAATATGCCGTTTGAATCAGTGCTTTATACAACGTTGCGAAGAGATAGCTCCCGGCCTGACGTGTTTGCATTTCAGTAAGCTCGGAGTATTGGATGCATATGTTAATCAGCAATATGGCGCAGAGCAGATATTACCATCATTCTCCACCCCCGCCGAACAGCTACCCTTAGCCTCACCTCAAAATTTCTGATGTGACTTGAACGCTCAAACCACACATGCCAGTTTGTTCTGCTCGTTCTCCTGTATTTTCGATTTTTGATTTCGAAGATCAAATTGAAAACATTCACTAACAGGTATAGCTTTTTTATTATTATCCTGAGCATGTTTCACAAATGGGTCATGAATAAATCAGATTGATGAATCGTGATTAACTCGTGGTTGAAACCTCGCTCAACTACTATATATCGAATGATGAATCTTGCAATCTCATTATCGCAAAGAGAACGAACATTTAATTTCGAAGCATCTGAATATGAGATATTGCGATTACGTATTACCTTACCAAAATCATAGCTACGCAATCTGACGTAACGTGCAATCGAGGATGCACCCGTCGGCAATGGGTTTGCATACTAAACGTTTGGTTCCTTCTGTTCGTGGCATGTATAAATGTTTGACGTGCATTTGTGCTATCTTAACAATTCATTATGACGTAATACTAAAATCTTAGGTGATCAATTAATAGAAATATAAACTACTTATCACATTTTTTCAAAATCAAATTG
Organism: Trissolcus basalis; assembly: GCA_025266255.1. NCBI lineage: Eukaryota > Metazoa > Arthropoda > Insecta > Hymenoptera > Scelionidae > Trissolcus > Trissolcus basalis. Next base: position 69,836 of record JAAMPD010000008.1, read on the forward strand.
ATGCAAGATGAATTTATTCGGCGAAAGAAAAATCATTCCTGTTTTTTTAATGCTGCACCTGAAGATTTAACGGCCCACTTCGATAGACGCATCCAAATTGAATTCAAATAAGAAATCCATAAGGGTGCATCTTTTAGCAATTACTCTCATCTCTTTTGCTTTGATCGTTCGGGCATCAAAAGTCGCTCAGACTCGTTCAGCCACTTCCTTTCCTTCCGCGTTACCTTTCATCGTTTCGTTTCTGCGGCGAAGCTCAATCGGAAAAGCAAATCTTTAACAGGCAGAAGCTCGTCGCTCTCGTCTGTCGAAACTCCGATATATTTGTCAGATGATGGGTTATGTCTGATAAATGTGGCGACATTTCGTGTACGATTTGACTTGAGGCTCCATCAAATAACTCGCGTAAATTGAAATTTAAAAAATCAAAGTAAATACCGGGAATAAAGTCAACACCGAATTCGAGATCGAATAGTAAACATGATTATACGAATCGGATTTGCCAAGTGCTTTGATTTCATATATCGGGATGTCGAGTTTAACGACTTGTGGGCTGAATTATTCGTATCGATTAACCTTTTCAGCGTGTCCCGTATTTTATGGTTTATAAGGAAAGCTTGAGGAGAGATAGATTCTTCGATGCGAAACGAACGAAATGACCCATGAAAACTGCCTGCTGACTATTTAATGTCCACAATAATTTTCTTGGTTTCATTCCATCAATTATGTGATTTAAATTTCCATATTTTCTTAAGCATTTTTTGAATTAACAAATTCATTTTTGTCAACTGAAAATATCTGATTTGAATATATTTCCAAATATTTTTCCATTACCATAAAAATAAAACTAATTTTTATTATTATTTTTCGTTTGAAAGATAACAAACTTACTGATAAAAGTAAATAAAAAAATAAGTCAAAAAGCATCATTAAGGTCTATGTGGGGCTATGTTGATGTTAGAGATTCAGAAGAACATCCTTTTTATCCGAACGAATCGTTTGCAATTCAGTGGTCCACCAACAAGTATATACAAATCCCGGTTTCAATACCCTCGATGGATGACATAGTAAAGCTATCGCAATATTTTTCTTTCAATTGAAGAACTTTGAACAATTTCCTTTGCAACCGAACTTCTATTCAATCAAATTATATACAAACCATTTTATTGAATTCTGTAAATTCCAAATTTGGCCCTATAGTTATTTAATTTATTAGTATTTTATTATTTCTATGAGGTAAGATTTATTGATTCTTTCATTATCATTGACAAAAATAAAGTTTGAGTTATGTTTCAGTTTTGATACAAATTACAAGGCATGAAAAGTAAACGCAATGCAACATAATTTATAAAAAAATATATCCATCGTAAGCTCAAAGTAACCATCCAATATAATGAGTTTTGACGCAGAATAGAAGCGTATCCGTTCGAGAGAAAATTCACGTACGTTGTAGCATAGTAATACAGTAAAGTCTATTTCGAGGTGTCACGAGGAATTGCTCTTATATCATTCGCTCGCGGAATCCATTTCGAATTTCCAATTTCGTTAAAGCAGTGATACAGACGAATGTTGCTCATCAAAATGCTTTGAACGTCATTTCTAAAGATTATTGAAGTCGAAACAATTTGATATATACAAAAAAGGTATAAAATTTTGTGCGCACACTCTGGCCTCAGCGTACCGTTCAATCTGTCCTTGACAACAAACATCAGCTATTAATCATTGTGGACTCCTTGCTCATATGCGCTCGGTGTGTTATTTGCGAGCGACGCTCATTCTTATGAGACTCACTTTGTCTTTCGTTATTCGTGCTTGATAATTAAACCGGTATTCATTTAATTTGTTGTCCGTATATACTTTATTCTGCATGCGTTCTTGGGTGAATGCGAGTACGACGTTCGTTACGCATGTAACAACTGGATGAACCAACGAACGTCTCCGACATTCTTCATTTTTTCGCGGAAACAGAGGACAATTATTATTATCTACCCAATTAATTATAACGAGCCAGCCCTAGATCACCTGATGTTCACGTCTTCTTCATTAGTATCATTTCCGTTCCACAGTCAATGTACTAAACATCGTCATAGTGCGATAATGTCCTACGATGGATAATTTATAAAACCATCTCCAAAACTATATCACTTTTAAGTTCAACAATTGACAATTGATATAAACTTATTAGCCAATTTTTTGTTTGCATTTTTAGATAACAGAATATGGAAAATTAATTTATACTTTGAGAAGAAGTAAAACGGTTGAATCTATGGGGGATCTATTGTTGCACAGTACTGTATCTTCTGATACGCAGAAGCTCGCGAAAATTAATTCGTCGGATAAAATTTGACTCAAATGGATTGTTACTTTAAAGTTGTCTCGGCATCGAGTTCGGATAAAGGAAGTGTGCGATGAATAATATAGGTGCGTGACGAGGAAGTTCGGAGAAATAGAACGGTAGGTTCTTGCCAGGCTCGGGAACTTGGAAATCAATCAGTGCGCGGGTGCATTCGCGAAAATTAATATCACCGTCTGTGACAACCATTCGCAACTTAATCGGGTTAGTTATGCGCGTGTCTACTGCGTTTGAACTGCGGATAGCGCGATAGGCGTACACACCGGTAGACAGGCTCTCGAAAACTTCCATAACGAAATTGGCAGATTTTAAATCCGTCGATTCCCAGGTTCCGGCTAATTCCCAGTCCGTGATGTGCGCCGCGGCTTATTTGATTTTACGAGTCTTTCGAAAAATCACGCCAGGAAAGCAATTAATGTCAACAGAGTGAGCTAAGCCGATGAAAACTCCAGCTTACGCTTTCGTTCCGACATCATTTGTTCATTCCCTCTTTCTCTACCTCTTTTTTTTTTTTTTTTTTTTTTTTTTACTTTCTTAAATATTTAGAATCACGTGTTTATGTGTTCTCATTGTTTCATATGTATCGCTATTTAATAATAAACGTTTTTACAGACCAGTCATAATTCCAAAAGGATTATACCGTTTAAAGATTTATTTTCAATAACAGTCGCTAACTGAATTAAAATATAGAAAATAAGATTAAATTGAAGAATTGTTTGGCGTTGTTCAACCATGAAACAACACCGTTGACAGAAATCTCATAGTTTGTTATAAGAACGTTATCCTCGTTTTATAACAAAAGCTTAATCCACCTGATATTTCATTTGATATTTCATCGAAAGGTATTCTTTCGCTTTTTATTCAAGGCACAAAGAAGGCTCGAGAGAAAACTCATCTCTAACCCGAATGCTCATCCGCCCCCGCTTATTTCTTTGGTAGACAACGCGACGCACCCCGAGCAATAATACAACAATATTTCATATCAAGATCACATTCGCCGCGGGAAGAAAAATGACGGCCACGTCACGTTGCCGCGCACACCACGTTCTCCCAAGCGAAATTCATTTTGACAGATTTCATATATTGAATTGATGTTTATGTGTCACGTTCGGCCAAGAGATATAAAGCCGACCTGAGATTATCGACGAACGTCGGTGTCGGCACATCAGAGCGGCTCTCGACTCCGAGTCACAGTTTTGCCACTCTGCTTGAGTGTTTATCAATGATTAACAAAACCTCGTCAAACGTCATGACGAATTGTCGCGGGACGTTGGGCCGACATATTTCATCATTAGTGTCGCGTTTTTGTCGCATCGCATTTCCGGGCATTGTTATAAATTAGCGCAGTGCCCGGCTCACGTCGCAAATCACCAATTAAACTTTACCGATGTAAATGGTTTTTGTTTATGCGTTTGGTGAAACGCACAGACGTTTATCGATGTCCGGCGCATCGACGTGCCACACGTCGGGGCTCGTCACACAAAATTGTAATTGTAGAGAGACAAAAGATAAAGAGACGCGGCCCTAAATCATGCCCTCCGGTGCCACGCGTAATGCGACATTTTTGCGATCAAATGGAAAACGCTGAATTACGTCATTTGTCATTGTAATTTTGATTCATGCGATCCGCCGGTGTTTTGTACGCGCCGCGTGCACTGACCCATGTACGCTACTTTTTTTTTTTTTATTCTCCCTGAGTATCCCCACCTGAGCCATTATCATGTTTATTACACCTGTCCGTGGGCAATAAAATGTCTTTGGAATCTTCGACTGTGGGAACCTTGTACTTATATTTGATCAGAACCTGTGGGGAACAGGTGTCCATTGATTGCTCGAGCTGTGTCTGTGTTTGCATAGGGTCAGATCCGGGGATAACATTCAGCCAAATTGTGAGCCACAGTGCAGCATTTGTTGGAGATTTATATTCGACTGTGTATTGATATTAGCCGCGCGATAACTGCGACGGCAGTTTTATTGCGCCGGCTTTATTGAGAGTGCGTTATCGCGGTATAAACATATCAAGGAGCGCAATTGTCATCTCGCCTTACCTCTGGCGTTTCATTTCGAGCGACGGCGCGATTCATTGCGATCGCATAAATTGAATCTGCAATTGTGCGTGCGAGGCGAAATGGGTCGACATGCGGCCGCCCAGCGGATGCAATATCCATCGAAGGAAAAGCGTTCGGCAAATAATTAGATTGGACTCAAACGAGACGAGAGTCGCAATTTATGTAGTGTTAAATATGTGGTTGACGATGCGCTTGACCCTCCTTGGTGTGTCTATACACTTAATTGGAAAGCCGGCGAGTTTCCGAACAGTTTAACTGGCCTATGGAGTGCAGTCATTGTCGAGGTCCCTCGGTGTATTATCGCAGAATGGACAGAGAGGCCGCGATCCCATCTGCGAAGCCTCGCAGGACCGCCAAGAAATGGATCGCTTTTCGACTATAGACGTCGTTGCCTGGATACACAAGCTTGTGCATCGCGATCGAAACCGAAATGACATTTAATTGTGATACCAATTCGTCCAGCTTACGACGTTCTCGTTTGGGAATTTATTTTCTTAGCTTTCATTTAGCCTGAGTTGCGCACGAGCCTCGAAAGGATTGCCCTCAAGTTTTATCGCCCGTAAGATAAATTTTTTCACCGACGGCGATCTAATTGAATTGTGGCAGATCGCCTTTCCATCTGGCCAATTTTATTGTTGCGTTTTATTTTATTTAATGAAACTTTCGTCCGATCGTCCGAAATTCTTGGCTTTAATTTCCCGAGAACAAATTGATGAGGGGGTGGTTAAATTGGTTTGTTATTTCAATGGATTAATTCTCTATCCGTTCGGATGATCTTTCGACTTGTAATTAAATTCGCGTTCAGGCTATGCCACCTGGTGGCCACAATGAGAACCAACGACAAAACTGAAACTGAGATTAAGTTAAATATTTAGATTAAAATTGCGATAAAAAGAGTGCGAACCAAAAATTGTATAAGGATTGAATAAATTCGGCTGGGGAGAAAAAAATAGGCTATCGGAAAAGTGATATTGCGGGTGAAATATTGACGATCGTTTTGATGTATACCACTCGTGGGCGACAGACATGTATTTTTAATCCAGCCATTATAATTTTTTTCGAACAGCATAATATGTTATTTATTGCCGTTCGCGGTGCGGGGCGCTATCGTATCTCTCGATGAAAATCGCGAGAATGGAGTACATATTCGGAGGGTAGTAATTCGCGATCAGGTGGGTCGTTTTCCCCCTTTCGCGCGCGCTCTCGTATAAATCTCCGCGGCACGCGATGATCGAAAAATATTGCAAAAATATATCAGAGTAGTCGGCACCCTCCGGTTGCCTTTCGCGGCCGATGCTTTCGTTTCTTCGCGAGGGTTTCGCCGAAGAGAGAGAGTTATTTGGGGGCGCGAGAAGGTGCCGCGACGTCTATATCCCAAGACAATGATATGTGACCCAAGCAATATTAATAATTTTCGCATTTCTCTGTCGTATATTTTCCTCTCACCGAGAACACTTCCCGAGAGTTTAACTTCTTCATATGGAAAAAAACCGGGGGGTATTGGTACAGCGTGCCATATTTTGGCAATGACTATTTTTCAACTTGTACCAATGATTTATGTATTATCTTTCAAAAAAAAAAAAAAAAAAGAAATAATATTTTCAATAAATAAACTCAATTTAAGTTTAGAAAAACGTTTACAAATTTGAGTAAGATTGAAGGAGAAAAAAGAAATTAAACGAAGATTGTTGTTCGTGATCGTTAACTTGAGATCAATTTATCTGAGGAACGCGCGCATCACATGTGGTTTGGCGTTTTCGTGTACTTTCGTGCAGACGTCATAGAAATGTGTGTGCTACTGTTGGCCATTAATGAAGGGGAATAATAGTTCGATACCAATTAGCAAGAAACTGTTCAAGCGGGCAGGCCATAAAAAGAAAGTACCGGGTAGGTAACTAGATATGCCTCTAGCATTAACTACCCCCAAATAGGGTAACAAACGTAGGACCAGTCTGCTGGACGTTAATTGAACGCACCGCTCGTAACAACTATCCTTCCTATCGCACCCTATGACCGGTCTTGACTCTAAGAAAATCTATACCACTTACTTTTATGGTTACCAAGTCTAGTCGTCTGTACACTTTCCTTCCACGGAAAATAAAATTCCACTTTCCCTCGTATTCGCTCTCGACCCCTGTGCTTTCTTGTTTTAACCATCGGCAGACATGATAATACGTTGTTATTAAATAATGTGGATCTTTCTTTCATTGTCTTTTTATGCCTTGAACGTGTGCATCGTTACATTGCTCTCCTACAAGTCGAATCATCTATATTTTGATAATAATCATAAATGGTTATTTCGATAATTCCGCTCCATATTTTTTTATCTTACATCAGAATTATGAAGAAAAAAATTGTTCATTTTGTCGAACAATTTCGTTCAAAAATATTGTCTCATTTACTATGTGTTATTAGATGATGAAAACGATAAAAAGATTGCAAAACGAATAATATTTTTTTGTGAATGTAGAGATTGTTTGTAAGGTTTTTATGTAATATTGATTTTTTGAGTTCCATCGTATGTGTTATTAACACATTTCAGAGTGATCTGATTTAATGTAATTTCAGGATCAAACGCTTATGCCGTTGGAGGTGGATAGGGTCAGGAAGTAATGTACAGATAGAACCCGAACGGATGCTGATGGGGGATTTTGACGAGACTTGTCGACGCTGTTCTCATCTACCATTTATTAGAAATCAGCAGCTGGTATGTATTGATTAGCACTTCCAAAATTCTACTGAATCGTACATAGTAACATGTATCACTAAGGGTATAATTTCTACAATCTTTGCTGACTCATCAAAAACTGAATTGACAATTTTATTTTCTATTTTTATTATTCGGTTATGAAAATTTGTTTTTGAAAATAATTATCAAAATGAAAATTTTGATTATTTCTTAAAAGATTTGATTTCAGCGATAATATTCTTATTATTCGGTCAATAATTTCAACAAACTAGCAGTTTTCTATACTTTTTTCAAAAAAGATATTTTCGGGAAAAAAACATTACAAAGTTTGAGTGGAAGCGAGTTTGGAAGCTTCAATGAAAGAACTTCCCAAGAGTTCCTTTAACGCTGTCTCTCTTTCGCTCTTTTCTTTTCTACTTTTTTTTTTCGCACACACAGAGGGATGATCGTGGTTTAAAGACAGCGTCTTGTCATACAAAGAGAAAATTTTACGAGCACCTCACTCTACGTGCGCAGTGCCTTTTTTGCTCGTACATCAATCTGTGTGGTTTTAAAATTATTTTTCATCTTATAATTCCGTACTTGAAATGCATATATCTTCCATCGACTCAGCCAAGAAATAATTCAATCCAGTTTGGAAAAAAGGGAATTTCATATGCAATTGTCTTTTGCTCTCGTCATCAATTTTAAATTTCAAATCCACCCATAAAAAGTTGTACAAAAGTAAGCAGACTGGCAAATTTTTATTTCAACAATGCAAATTTGTCAATCGCGTCAACTCGAGTCACTCATACTCTCCGCGGTTTCATACACAGTTTCAATTTATAACTGCCACGAGCATTCGGCAGATGATGCGTGCAATAAATAAAAACATAGACGTATCGAAAAAGAAAAGCAAGCTGCGAGAAAGGATTTCTTTTCTTACATCGTGTTTGGGGATGGTGCGGGGTCCCAAGTTAAGCTGCTGCTTTCTTTCGTTCGATAAATCAGGCGTCGTAAATAACATCAAGTGCGCGGGTCTCTTCTTTGCCAGCTTGAAGTTGGGCAAAAGCGAAGAAAATAAAGAGACCAATAGTATTCGAAGGGCTCTCAGTCTTCCACTATTTCAGCGTTCAAGTGTCACAGCACAACAGTTCCACGATAAACTGATATTTATCATCTCGTAAATAGATCTGTATCGGAAGAATTATCAAAGGAAAAAAAATTTTTTTTCTCTTTCCATCGACAAATTTATACCAGAAACAGAGAGAGAGAGACGAGGTCTAGTTGAAAATCAAGTACCAGTAAATCCGTGTCTCATATTTACCGTAATTAATTAAAAAATCATTAAACATTATGAAGCAGAGGTTATTTATCTCCTGTTGGGCACACTGGAAGCGAGGAAAAATTAGCCTTACAACGAAATAATTTGAATAAATCAATTCGGAGATTAATTTATTTCTTATTGGCACAAGCGTGATTGGTTCGCCATGGCCCGTTACAAGGTCTCCTCTGGCGTGGAACACGGAGCGCCACGAGTGGGCCTTGTGTGTCTTTCCGAGCCAAGAATCGAAGAGTCCTGCAAGCAGTGTATCAGGGGCTCTCTTCGGTATCACGCTGCTCGAGGCACGTTGATTTATGCCTGCAGCCAAGATTTATAAGGAGGAGACCGCAGGATTGAGTCACAACACGGCGCCGACTTATCGCGAGTGGGTAGACGCGACACCATGGAGAACAAATTCAAGATTCTCGAAGTATAACGCGGCGTCTATCGATCGCTCGCCAGAGAACGAGAGTCGAACGATTTATGGCCCACATCTGTTTCGCATCGCGCCCTTTCAATCACCTCTCAACTTTTTTGCACAATTATACTAATTATTTGTCCGTTCAACTCTGTTGCAGCTTGATTCGTCAGTTTGAAAACACACTCGTCGAGAATTGTAATTTCACAAAAACTTCATTCGGTGTCATATAAATGTTGAAAACATTGTAGTTCGCGGTGGAAAGGCAAATTATTGTCGAATATATTTTCGTAAGATATAGACAGAGCGTGAAAATGACTTGAGAAATCGCATCACCGCAATGTAACGCTTAAAGGTGACAGCAGGAGGAAAAGTGGCGTCTTTATTGGTGCCTTTGCGAAACCGCAATTCGCGGCTAGCCAACGTTGCCGACAAAGTCTCTCCATATTAATAGCAATTAGACCACTCGGTGATAGTAAATATCAATTAATACTATGTGCTGGTATGATTCATTTTGTGGTTATCGGGTATTTTTACCGCGTGACAATGGCAAGGTGCGGCGGTCCTTTTCGAGTCAATATGAAAAGGGTAACGTGGCGTGAAGCAATTGCGCGACTTTAATTTCGCGCTGCTTTCGAATAATGCAAAATTTATTACAAAACGTAACACAAGTTGCCGTTGCACAATTCAAACGAAAATGTTGACTCTGGGTGTCTATGATGACTATAAGATTACTGATGAAAATAATAGTATTTCAACTTATCGTCTCTTGTGTTTGTTACGTGAGACAGCGAAGTCTCGTCTCGTATAGCAATGACGAACAAAAGCATCACACTTAATTTGTAAGGTGAAATTACATAAATGTAGAAACAGGTTATAAAGGCTAGTATGTGCGATCGTTATTATGTTCTTGTCACGTACGAAGGAAGATGTGGTACGATAACCTCGAGAAACAAATACGTTACAAGGAGAGTACATTGAATTTCTCCCGCCGCGTGCACAATGTCCAAGCAAATCTGTTTAATAAGCCAACGAACAATTTTTTTCAACCCGCGTCCAGATGTATCTATAACTTGTTCCCACTCGACACTTTTTATGCAAACAATCATAATTCGTAATTGCCCACTTAAATGTAAACAAAACTTACGGTCCTGATTATTCTCATCAGTCTCAACTGTTTATGTACGTATAATTTATTGTCGTCAATATTTTTTTTGTTAATAATTTCGTTCGCACATTTATGCACTCTCTTAAGCGCCAGCTATGTGATTAGATTTTCACATTAATCGGATTTTTTTATTGATAGGTTTAAATTACTTTTGGGTTCGATCATCAATTCAAGTCTAACTGTAATCAAATATCCAGGAATTGTGGTAATAAAAAAAAAGTCACTTCGTTTCATATTAAGCGGAATAAGATGCGAGAGCAGGCGGAATAATGTCTATCCGTTTCGATTTATATGTGAAAGAGGTCGAAGCATTTAGAAAATGCTATTAAAGTCCTCTCTTATCGACCAATTTGTCCTTTGATCCTGTGCACAATTAATGAACCAGCAATCTTCGTGATAAGAAACCAGTTGACCGTATGTTTTGAAAGATACAGAACTATTCTTCTTAATAGGAGGTTCGATTCCAAAACACTATCGACTCATTTCTCAGTCTGTCAGTTTTAATGATGTTCTGACAAATAAGTAATCAATGGCCGTGTAATCGTCGCTGAAACATTTCACATTTTCTGCCTTGGCAAACAGGTTTAGTGCATTTCAACGTGTCAAAAGAATAACAGAAAGATAAAATATTTGCAATGCCATTTGTAATGAAACCATTTGCAAATAATTGTCATTTGTCATTTCGTAATGGTTCAAAAAATGGACCCTCAATTCCTCGGCTTGAAATAACGATGATTCTTTTTTCAGGTTTTATTTGTATCAAAAAAGTATCGTTAGCAATTTTTGGTTGGTAAAAAAAAGGCTAAAATGATAGTCGAAAGATGAACTCCCTATAGAAGATACATGAGAATGTTGTTTGATTATGCGAGGGGTATCGGTAGAAACAAACGACGCAAAGTATCAACCATATGTTTTTGCGACACGATCGGTAACAGAGCGAGGTGTATTAAAAATTGACCCCGGTACATTACAATTTTGTGTAGAGAAAACGATCGTTAATCGTTCAGTATCGTATTTCAAATATATGAGGTATGCCAGGTCCGATGGGAATTTTGTGTTTAGTATATCTTCACATTAATGAACAATCATTTTTCAAGTTGATAAAAAAAAAAGAAGGTTCGACACCAATTTTTCTCTCGATCATAAATTTATGACAAACGTTCACATTCAATGCAACTTGGGATTTTTGTGTGATTTCTTTTTGAAAACTCAAATTATCATAAATAATTATACCCGGTTGTGCGTTGCGCGTCCCTCTGTTCGAGCATTTAAAAAGTTTTACAAGCATACAAATAGGATACGTGATATACTATCTCGTTCACGAAAAGTATTTGCATTATCAAACCTATAAATTATGGTTATAAATGCTCGAGATATAAATTGGATTTTTAATTACAAATATTCAAACAGATAATGATCCGATGCGTGAAAGTACAAGACCGAACAAAAAGATAGCGAAACACGTGAGGGAGGCATCAGGCAAATGGGATTTTTATCGACTTCGACTCGTTCAATTCGAGTAATAAACAATCCTCGGAGAAGGAATGGGCAAGGAAACCGGAACATATCTTGCGCGTGAGCGCATACTGTCGTCTACAAATAAACCATTATCGCCCGGCGACAAGTTCTCTCACGCCTGCTAACCAAGCCATGTATGCTTATATGAGGCTCACACGTACTGGCGAATCGAGGGTCGTGCCACACGCGGTCATGCATATGCGTGAATCAAACGTGAACCCGCCCAAGGAATGCCTACGGACATCGAAACATAGCAATGCTTTATGGTGGTCCGCGGCTGAACCTGATTTATAAGTGCATTACTATACCAGCAGAAAAGCAAAAAGCATTAAGAGACAAATGCGACTATCTGTGCGTTATTGGTCACCAACAACTCCACACCCTCGTATTTGCGCATGCCAAGGTTGTTTTCATCGGCTGAAAAAAATATCCACTCTTCCAATTCGCTGTAATTGAACTTTTAGGTATTCCCGTATAAAATAACATTTGCATATTCCTCATGCTTTGTAAATTAAATTTAAATTCAAATCCGAAAGATTTATACAATTAATTAACACTTGCTCGTACCGGGTTGTTATTTTAAAACGCAACGAATGTCTTTTGTTTTCATATTTTTCTTTTCGTCCGGTCAAATTGATTGAGACCAATTTGTACCTGTACAATATTACGTCAGTACTTTTCAACCAATAAGTCTTATTTATGTAAGAAAGGGAATTACCTATTCATTGTCATTTATTTGAACACTGCGTACCGGTGTGTAATACAGCCTGTTGAATCCTTTTGCTCGATAGATATGTTAAGCCATTGAATCCAATACTACAAAACATCTATTAGCATAGCTTTTCATCAGACCAATATTTTCTACTTTATTATATCGCTAATCTATTCAGGTATCTTTAACATCTTAATTTTTTGTTTCCAAATTATTTCTTTTGACTATTTTTAAAATGTTTTATGTTTTTGAAAAGATAAATATTTGAAAAAAAAATGTTCTAAATTTATACTATAAACATGCAAATGTGATAATACCATCATTAATCGTGGGTGTAATTAAATTTGAAAGACGTTTTATTAATCATTATTAAGTTATCAAGTTGCTCGAGCTTGCTGGTTTCTTGCTCGCAGTCTCATTTATGTATATCGAATGAAGAGTTACGGACCTTTTGATTCCTGATGCTCGAGGTTTTTCATGATCTCGCGCACGGACACGAGCATCCTCGATATCAGGGGCATTATCGCGCAGGACGTTGCTCGGCTTTGACTAATGTCCTCGAACAAATACCTACGCTTCGCCGATTTATAATGGCGGTCAACGAGATGTGGACAAACACCGAGCACCAATATATTTCAGATTATGGCTAAGTCTCTACTAAGGCCATGGACCTCACCAATGGAACTCTCCGGTATGCCACTGCGAGCTTCGTACGAGCCTGTGGAAGGAGAACGCGAGGACAAGATTAACACCAGAAGTGCATCTTTACCCCTTTCTGTTCGCTGATCCTTTACGATAATGCTATACAATGACCACGACAGTTATAGATAAGATGCAAGTACCATTTCTTACACTTCGAAAATGAAAACAGCTCATTAGAATTTGTATAGAAGATACATCAAGTGACAAACGTGTCCTTGTTAACAGCCGGCTGCAAATATAAAAGGTGAGAAAATGTTCATTTCCATTATCAAATTGCAAATCAATATTTAATTCAAATGAATGAATCAAATTTTAATTCTTGATTATTTATTTGTTTTTCAGACAATACACATTTGCGACAGAAAAGAAATTTCTGCTAATCTGAGTTTATGAGTTTTATGATTCCGTCATATAAACCTCCCGGAATTCGTTATCGCAGTAGAAGCTCGCAGTAGACGTTTGCATGGCTGTTCAAAACACCGACTGATCTCGCGAGGTGAAACGTTTTTCGTCGTACTGTGAATTCGTAAAATAAGGATCCACGGATCCATGACGCGGAGGTGAGGTGGTGGACGGCCGAGGAGAAGGCATGTGTCCCAAACGACGTATGCGCACCGAGACACGTAAACGATATATCAGGGGGTTAGCCGCTGGGGACGTACGATGCGAGCCATCTTTCTTCTACTTAGATATATGTACGTGTACATATAAATATATCCGTGTACGTATACACCTAAGTGCGATTCACATGCGCAATGGTCGCGCACACAGTAGCGAGATCCGCCGTTGGATACAACGTTGGCAATTGGAGCTGTAAATGTATTAAGGTTTGACGACTGTGGTGGGACCACCCTGTTTGGCCGGAAAGCTACCGGATCCTCCAGTATCCATCAGATGCATGTATGTCGAAACACCGCGAGACCCTCTGGTGGGAGGTGTACACTTTTTTAGCGCACGAATCAAGATTTTCCTCGGCGAGAGCAAGACAAAATTAGAAATATGAGACGCGGTGAAATATTCCTTTGCTACCGTTCCTCTTGTATGAAGCTACATTTATTTCTGTTTTACACAATGTTTCACTAAATGGAAAAAGTGTTGCACAACTTGTTTGTAGCACATAAGGTCGAGGAAAAATTTGTTCATTAATGTGAGGATGTCTGCTTGAAACGGTTCGTCAAATTTTTGTGTGCATTTCCAACTTCCTTTTTTCATTTAAGAGCGAATACGATTTGAGCTTCTGCTAAGCTTACAAGCAACAGATGCTAATTATATTTATGCAATTAGGATGCGTACATTGTTCAATTAATTCAACATATCCGAATCTTGCAGTTTGGGTTGTGTATCTTGGGAAATTTGATGTATTACTAGACCGTGTTCCTGATACTTTTAACATTGCAGAGCAATTTGTTAGTTGCAATAACTAAGAAATTGTAAAATTTGTTCCAATTCTGTGCAGTTTTGGTTTTCATCTAACGGCCTTGAAGAATCAACAGATTGCAATTTATGAACAATCTGTTGCTGGGAAAATGATTGAACATCATTGTATAACAGGAGGCGACAAAAACGGGAAATTTGCTTGACCCAATAATATTCCGTGTCATGTGCGACTGTAACAGGACGACGAACGTTGTCGAAAAAAAGTGTAATATATAGAGAGAAAGAATGTAACGTTTGCATGCGTTTGTATTATTACGTCCTTATATTATATCGCAAAGGTACAAATGTTCGTACGTATGTAAAATTCCTAGCTGCGACCGCGTAGAGCCATAATAATATCTGTGCTGATAAATGAGACACATAACCGTACACGGACCTGGCCCCAACCGCCGCCGCTGCAGGCGTACCATCACCCCGTAAGTCTTGGCTTATTCCACTTTTGCGACGATGCATTACGAATTTTACATTTTACAAACGGCCGCGCTATCTGCTACGACACGCGATTCTTCGAGAAACAGCGAGCAGCCATGATAAAAAGCGCCTGGTGATGGTTTTTGAGAAACTCAAATAGACGGCCACCTTTTTTCACATTCGATTCCTGTCTTAATGACAATATCGGTTCTGACAAGCTTGTGTGTTCGAATATTGTTGTTCCTAATGAGCCCCATCCGTTGTGGGTAACAGTTTCGATGAGTGTCATCACATCGGTTCGATATTTTTAGTCTGGAGCGTTTAAAAAAGTGTACGAAATGACACAGGATGAAAAACTCGTTCTCTCAGCAGATGTAATTGATTTGAATTATTCGACAGTCGATGTTATATCAAGTGAAAACAAGTTCTTTTAATGTTTTCTGCTGAAATGTCACCGGTGTGATATCTTGATTGAGACGTTGACTTTTTTCACGCCTCTATAAAAGTGTTTTTATGACAGTTCTGCGAGGTTTCGGTTTCGTGAAATTCTTCATTTCAATCGCATTTTTATTCCGAAAGAGGTTCAATTAAGTTTTTTGTAATTCGAATTCCAGGTGTAAAATTGTTGTTGCCCTTTCAGAATTAATTAGCATTTAAAAAAAATGTTGGGATCTATTTATTCGAATGTTTTTGAAAATATAAGTTGAAACGATTTTTGCTGTTTATTTTATTTTTATATAAGTACAATGGGAAGTCACTTTTGTTAGCTATATGATCAATTTTGGAAATCTCTGATGTCTCGTATGCGCTATATGGCAATGGTAACAGAATATGAAAACGAGCGTTAGGGGAAAAGCATCGGGGACACGAAGTGCGGTGATAAATAGCAAAAGATTTGCAAAATATATAGTACATTGCGAGCAATGCGTACATCAAAGACTTTTTCGAAATTGCACACAGAAATTTTGAGTGCACAAATTGTTTGATTAAAAACGGGATAAAAATTTGTTCGAATGTAAAAAAGAAACAAGTTCAAAACTATCGTTTGAGAATTTTTTTTACTGTTTTGAAATACATAAATCGTTGTGAAAAATTGTTTTACGAGCCATCGACGAATAATGTTGTTGATTGCAAGGCAAATAACCGAATCGAAAATTCGTATTAAAGCCAACGATAAGACAGGATGAGATATGCGAAAAATTACGCTGAAAAATTTAGGTGCAATAAAACTGCGAGGACAGAGGATAATTTTGGCGTAGTGACGAAGAAGAAAGTACACTGATCTCAGTCAAAATATTCGCTCTTCGTTTTTTTTCCACCGCTATAACCAATAAATTATCTTCGCCAAAGATTAGTCCGAATGTCGCGACCCTCATAAATAAACCAACTTTTTTATATACGTTTTCGTGTCGGTTAAGCCGATTTCCTTTCTACCGATGTCTCCGAATATCTCTTGCACGCGCGATGCCCGCTGCCGAACTCCTAATCGAAATCCATGGTCTTCTTTATGAATCCGGAAGATTAAAGACGCTGCTCAAGAGTAAACTTTTTCTTCGCTCCTTTTTTGATCTCGCCAAAGACGTCACTTAAGTTACTTTCAGCTCCAGGACCTCATCGAATCGATAGTCGAGAAAAATCGCATGAGCTTTTGTATATCTCGCTCGATCTCTCAAGAGGTCGCACATTTATTAACATAAATCACTGTGCAATATACGAACCATGAACATCGATAATTCTTCAATGATAAAAACTTGTGCACACCTTTAAAAACAACTTCCCAAAGGAGACAAATATTTAATTCGATGAACTCTAAAAAATTGAGTGCTCATTTTCTTATCTGATGCTTTATTTTTTTCAGAGGGGATTACAAAAACCGATTCGGATGAGGAAAAAATGTTGAAAACTGACAAACAATGAAGAGCAATTTGTGTACGATCGCGAAGTGCGTTGTTGAGTCGAACAATCTCGACGACCAGGAGTGGTTTTGTTTGTTCGATCGCATTTATTCTTTGTGATTTTGAGAAATCTAAGAATTCCGCGTGGTTTTGGTATATAATCCGTCGTGGAGCATCGAGGGAAAGACAGACGGAAACAGTTACACTCTTCTGCGGATTTTGCCAAGTCGGTATCTTGAATTGGTATGCAGCACGATGTCTCAACAATACGACAATTTATATGGATTTGGAGGTCTTCACCGTCTACTCTTTGGAATTGCAACGATCCCAAGTGTTACCTTCCGTTCGGTGTCAATAGAGGACTCGTTCGCTTCTTTCTTCTCCCTTCATTTTTTGTTGTCTCCTGCTTTTTTTTTTATTCCTTCGCTTTTTCATTTTTCTATCTCTCTTTCTGCACTTGGATCGTTTCGGCCAGGCATCAGCGTGGTTTTATCGTGCATTCAGCAATATCTCACATGGATAGATCGGCAATCCTCTTTAACCCTTACCAACACACCCTCCGTTGCAGATTCTCGTGTCTTTGAACCACTCGATGCGATTTCGTGTCGTTGAGACTAAGCCCGTATACTGCAAACTGAATACGTGTTAATAATCAGTTCGCATTTATTGAAATGCTGTGACGTAATCATTCAAACCTAATTACAGATATAACATCTCAGATACAGTAATAACTGAACAACCAAAAGAAGATTTTTTACTCTTTTATTTAATTATTTAAAAAACCAGATACATTCTAGAATATATATTTTTTATTTAACTATGAAATGATGAAAATTATTGTTAATTTAAAATGATTTATAAAAATTAATGATATTTGTTAGTATTTTTTATTTGACTTTTTAATTGTTTTCTTTTTTTATAGAATTGACGTTATTTTACATCTTCATAAGCAATGAATGAAAAAAATATACCAAATTACATCGAATACAAAACTCACGAAGATACTTAACATTATGAGATGTCAGCTTCGCTCGTGAAACGCAGTCTATGCTTTTTAACGACATTGCTATTTGACCTGAACTCGGTTCGTTATTTAACAGTACTTTTTATTTAGCGACAGATACTTTTTAGCACACCCAGACGTGCAATTTAGCAGAACATAACGATTTTGAGAATTGCTCTTCTATGCTAATACCGATAAGGTTCAAAAGAGAGTCTGCGTCGCATAGTCGCCTCGGGATTTCTACACGTATATCGAAAATCGTTCACCTCAATCGCGATGTTTAGAATCTCATTTAAATTTTTTAGCAAGGCGAAAAATGTCATAAACATGATGTGCCGAACAACATAAAAAAGGCCACGCGATAGTTATGTTTCCCCTGATCGATTATATTATTTATTTATTCTGTTTTTATCTGTTTTGAAGATTGTACAAAGTTGATAAGTAATGAGTTTTATTTATTTTTATAAAAAATTTATTTATAACGTGTAGAAATACTGTTGATGAAATTCAAAAACATTACAGAGTTCATACATTTTGAACGGCATTTGCCTCCCGAGTTATCCAAAGCGTCTGACTATCAAGTACATATTTCAATCCGAAAGATGGCAGCAAACGTACAGAAATTTGTACCACAAAGTTTGAGCAACAAAATTAAAACAAAAATGTATATTCAAAAGTTTATGAAGGATCAGCAAAACATTTATAAACAGTGCAAAGCGATAACAATTTGTTTGAAACTGAAACTGATAATTAAAAAAAGTAAAAATATACAACGAGATTGCACAATCTTTCTGCATTCTCTTATTTCCCATCAATAAATATGTTGAAAATGAAAAACTGATTTAATTATGAAACAATTTCTGTTTTTTACAATAGGTCTTATGTTTGGAGGCTCACAAGTTCCATAATATTTGAAGTGTTTGTGAATATAAGAATTTGCAATAGATAAGAACTTTAGAAATCACGCGAAATACATTATGTATATCAAGAGTACACATAATACCGAGTATGAAGATACGCAATCGGTGACATTTCTATACCAAATACACCGCACAAAGGACACCGCCGTACAACGTCATATTAAATATTATTTATGCTTCGTCGAATAAGCACGCCGGTCACTGCATGTGCTTCTGTATAGCGTATGTTGCATTCAAGATCGGCTGCATGTAACGCATTGCGACTATTCCAATCACAAAACAATATCGATCCATTGTTCAAAACGGCCAATAAATATCACGAAATAATATCGGTCGGCAGAATTACTGCCGATTTTATTCGCTGATCGGACGGTTCGCAAAGTCCGCAGCCGTGTGTTTCAAAAAAAGTACATCGGTATGTGTATGAATTCAATACCGAACTTTTGTTTCTTGTTTTACTTTTTCCTTCCGCTTGCTTTTATTATCTCCAACTTTTCTCCACTTGCAATCACATTTATCACATTGTAATTTTGAATCAAGCATATTTGGAATTAATGCGATACGTAATCTCGAACAATCAAGTTGTATCATAAATCGCACATTTTTAACTCGCTGAGAAAATTGCGCTGACTTATTGGCCATTGACTTGTAATTGTATATTATATTCTAATTTGTCAACCACTTTGAATGGAAATTCCTCATTTTCTTTGAGTGCGCTTGTAAAAATTGCAAATCCCGGTTCATTCGTTATGAAATATCTTTCCAATTCATAAATCGTCATAAATATTGTACCTACTTAGGACCATTATTGATCATCTCTGATTGAAGACACGCGGGTTCTACTTGACGAAGTTTGATTCTAACAATGAATAAAGAACAAACGGCATCATGATACGCTGAAAGTTCTGCTGCATTGGAATTACAGATAAGGAGATCCATACAAATGAAAGATGTGCTCGGTGGAGCGAGCATCATATCGATACTTTGATCATAACGATTGAAAAATTGTCGTCGAATAAACGATTGTCCATTTGAATATCAAGTTGATAGCCATGCCGAGAGCATTTATCCATAATCGTATTTAAATGAAGATCACATAAGGTTATGAAGTTTAATGGTGGGGTTGTATATTCGATGCGGTGCCTCTTCTCCGGTCAATTCTTTCAGCTACAATTCGCTCACGGAAGGAATGTAAGTGCCGAACAATGACGATAAACCATATAATGGTTAGGCGCGACAAATATACGTAGGCATGCTCGTAGCGAAGTTGCGAGCGCGCGTATATGCATACAATTGATACAGATATACTATCGTCGGACTTATTTTATACTCTATATCGTTATTCTTCCAGGTTTCTCGACCTCAGAGGCATGAAGAGCGCGGGGTGGTCGCGCGTGCACAAGTGTAGTATCTATTATAACCGAGAAAGAGAGAGAGAGAGAGAGAGTTGCCTTGTCCGCAGTGCGCCCAGGCTTACACAGCACCTCGGCGCAAACTAGGCCTAAACAAAGCCTTGTAGACATCTGTTCCCGTCATAAACTGAGTATTTAACCTGCGACTATCTAACGTCGAACGGCTTCCGCAACTTTGACATCTGATCCGCTCAAACATCTCGACGCATCGCCTTTTTTGTTATTCATCGTGGTTTAACGTTCGAGAGAAAGAGAGGGGTCTTGTTTCATTTGTGCACTGCAACTTCTTCGTCTTCTTTTTACTCATTTTTCAAACCGATTATCCGAATTATTATGGCAAGATCAAAGACCGCAAAGTCGACTGAAATTGCTTTTTATAAGACACTGCTCGCTCTGCCTTTAACGATTTAATTTTTAGTCTCGTCTGTTATGAAAAAAATTTAATCTGCAAGTCAAAATATTTAGTTTGATGCAAATAATTATGAGAGTATTATGGAATAAATTTGGCGGAAGAATGCGAAAAATTTTATTGCCCGTTGCGATCGATGGACGGAACAGACGCGAACACAAACGCGAATGCTTCAAATAACGTCTGACGGTGTGTTTCTAGCAATTAGCAAATATCTCGAGCGATCTTTCGGCCTCGCACAACTGAATCGAGAAAACATCCGAGAGCGCGCGCGGTTGCGAGAAATCCGGTCGTATGCAGGTAGGCATATGACGCGTCGGATAACCAGTTCTGCGTGATTTGTGGCTATTCTCGTGCGATCCTGGTGATAATAAAGTGGCAATGAGGCTTGTTAGCGAGTAAGTTCTTGTGTGTGTCTCACGAGACGTATGCCAGTCAATGTCGATCAGACTCGCTCGACTAATATGCAGATTCGACGAGCGATCGCGCTACACGTGAGAACACACTTTTTCCCCCCAGAATTTTGCCAACGCTGTTTTGTATGTGCGAGTGAGTCATTGGACTATATCGCCGGCATGAAACATGTGCCGGCGGTTCCAATTCAAACAGTTGCCATCAAGACAGTTTGGCGAATTAAACTCTGGTTTATTTGTATATAACTTGGGAATGTTGTTTATTGCTTAATTCCAGGTGTTACAAGCTGAGTTTTATATGATTAAAATTTTGCTGAAAATGTTCACACGTGTTTGAATAGATCGGTATATCAAAAGCGGGTGACTCACAAAGTGGGTCTTTTTCGACTGTTTATGTAATCGATGTCTCCTGATACGATTATCATGTTTCTATTAGCAGAATATAAAAAACCAACAAGGAATAAATTAAGATCTCGCTCGATGTGAAAGTTTCGACGAAAACATAAAACTGAGAAATTCAATAACTTTATTATTTTTTTCTTTTTTTTTTTTTAATTCTAAAAAAGTTAAATTTGATGAGACTGTCTTTTTACACCTAAGTGTTTCTCTTTTTGTTTCAGCTCTAATCGCAAGACAATTTACCGCGCGAATCGCACTATACAAAACCAGATAATCTTGGAAGAATCCACGGAGCAATTCAGAATGCACACAGTGACCCCTGCAAGTACGTCACTTTTGAAGAATTCCAGTTCATGCAACTTTTACAAAACATGGTTCATTAGTCATTTGGAATGAGCAATATTGTGCGTCGGACATCCAATTATCCACAAGTGGTTCGTAGAAGTGAGTTAATGAAATTCTCTTTAGCGAATTAACATCGCTCGTGTCGCGCCCGTAAGTTTCGACTTGATCCCGGTGATTATCGCTTGCTTCGCAGGCCAGGTGTGACGTTAAATGGGATCTTGATAATCGAGCTTGACACTTGGAACGGTCGTAAACAGTGTTGTCGTCGCGCTCGTCTCCTCGTCTTTTGATCCTTTGATCGTCACAATCTTGCGATCCCTGGGAACAAACAGTAGCCTCTAGTGGTTGCCCGGATTGCGAACGACCGGAGTCAAGGTAAGGAGGCCACGATCACGCTGACTCTGAAAACGCTCCGACTACTCTTTTCGCATTTCATCGTGCCGAGCATATGCATTCATGCACACGTCTCAACAGAGAGCGACATCGCCCGTTCTTACTTCGTAATTTCAATGACTGCGTGCAGAGCACAGAGCGAGCATTTTAATTATCATATAATTATTATTGTCATCGCTGGTATATGCGACGCGCAAAACAATGCGAGTCAGCTCTGACAATAGGGCATGCGAGGACTGACGGATATCGAATTTCGGCCGAGTTTCTGTTACGTGTGAACATGTGTTTTCGAGAGAAACGAGGTGACCAGAATTTAAAGGTTGCAGATGAATTGTTGCAAGTCTATTGTTAGATCCGTTTGAGTAGGTAGGCTTGGCTTGTTGTTGGTACCGCCTACCCGACAGACTGACCCTGTCGAGGTTGGCATCAGCGTGCCCCACCAACGATCAATTCTTCCTCAAATGTACATGAACCCGTTCTCCAGGGAAAAAGCCAACAAAACCTTTGATCGAAAGATTTCAAGACCAGAGCTCAGGGATCTGTCAAAGCTCGTTCGCTGAAATAATTGCGGCGCGCGTGCATTTGCGACTATAAGGGCCGTCGTTTGATGATATTTTTCCTTCTGTATCGCATTCGTCCACATCCCTTTTGCGCGATCCCGTATTTTCTATTTCTCAACCAGCCCGCCACCTCTCTATGACATTCTTTTTGTGAAAGCTTAACCGCGACCCTTGCATCCGCGGGTATTACTTTGTACTTTGTCATCGTTACACACTCGCGCGTCGCCTTTTTGCTGATATTACTGTTTATGTAATTAGAATATTATACTCGACGAACATGACAGAATGTAATGGCTTTAACAGGCAAAGATATGTCCTGTAATATCTAGACGCACAAACGAACTTTAATTAATGTCACATCGAAGAAGAAGATGAATACGGTCGCACTTTGTGGCAGCGAAAAAATTGGTTTAATAAATTATGCTCAGTTATTAATGCCAATTACAACTGTCCATGGCTCTATTATTCACAGTATTCGAGTGTTTGCGAATTCGTATTAAGGACGCACTTTTCCAACCATCTTTTTTTTCCACTTTTCATATTTCTCCTCCCGGTATAATTCAATTTGTTGATTGATCGCGGATAGACTAAAATTAAAATAAAAAACCCAAAAAAACGAAAACGTTTCAAGAATGACGACTTATTTTAACTTGGATATTTGAGTATCGTTAATGGATAGTAAAAATACAATTATTGTGCGAGACTGTTGCATGCAATATTTAGCAATGTGATCCTTGCAGCTCGATGGTTTACATCTGCCACGAGATAAAAAGAGCGAGATTGAATGAAAGAAGCGAGAGGGGCATAGAAAGAAAGAGTTTCGTTACAAGGGAAATATATATCTCGTACCTTGGCAGCATCGTAACGAATGGTGGGCATTAGTTAACAGGATATCAAAAGGATATCCTGAGCTGACCACCAAGGAGTTAAGACCCCACCCAAGCCACAGTCGATGCAGCGTTCAGTACGGAATACAATGCCCCGAACCTGAAACTCTATCGCGATATCATCCGGTTATAAATTGGAACACAGTTTCGCTCTGGCATTATGATGTTTCTAATATGTCTTTTTCCTCAGTTGCTCTGGCCACCGTTTGCTTTACAATTGTCAGTTTTATTTCGGAATAAAACGAATGCTGACTTTGAAGCTTATTGCAATATGATAAGAGCGCTCGATAAGGTCAGTAAGCAAATATTACATATGACCAAACGTGACCAGCAAGTTGTGGGACACTTCATTCTATTAGGCTATAATTTAACGGGCCGAGATTCAAAAGTGCGTTTGTTATCGGCGAACCCGCGCGACGTACAACAAGTTAGATTAGCATTTTTCAAAAGACATTAATTAAGCACACCCTCTCGCCGGGACTGTTTTTTTTTATATCGTCATTGCTGTACGTTCTTGAGATGACGCTTGAATTAATCAAACAAATGAGCATCGCAAAGAAATGGAACGAAACGTGAACCGGACGTTATTGCTTACCAATAAAAAAAGCTGTCTGGCTGAGCCAATACATGTGTCTTCTACAGACAGTTTGTCACTGTTCGTCTGCATTCGACTTTTTAAACTGTACAAACAAATATTCGTCCGTTGCCGTTGAAAGTAATTGTATTAAGTAGGAACAAAATAACGAAGGAAAAGAAGAGAAGAAACGCGCGGTAAAGCCCCGGCAATTCAAAGTCCCCCTTCGAAAGTATATTGTTATCACATTTCTGGTAATTCCGCTACGTTAAAAACATTGTATCAAATACTTAATTTTCATGAAACCTATTTCTTCATGAAGCGCGCATTCACATCAAATTAACCAAATTATTTTTCTCGACATAACTGCGCAAAAATGACTCCTCGCATTTTTTACATGTATCTCGTGTTACTGTGGCGTACTGGCGTGGACCAAGAGGGTGGTTGCCCTCTGCACTCGGACCGAATTATTCAAAATCCAGGTTTGCGGTTGTCCGAGATAAATAACTTTTGCCCGCCTCCGGTTTCCACCTCCTCCGACATCTTTCCGCTCTTTCTCCGCTGTCTGTCTCCCTTTTCCCCAGCCGCCATCACCTCTCCGACACGCGGGGGAGACTAAATACGTGTGGGTGAGCGAGCGACTTTGCGTTCTGGACCTTGGATGTTTAACATAACACGAGCAATCATTTATTCGCTGCAACTTGCACGCCGACCTCATCACTTACCTTGCTGCCTTAAACTGTAAGGATTCAGAGTCTCAGACAAAAACGTTCTGACGTTTTAGTTACTTCTAAATTGGTCGAAAAGTCAATCTGTTTTATCAATGAATGTGAAATAATTTTTAATATAACAATAAAAAACTGGTTTTTTGAAAAATGGTTTTAGTTTTATAAAAGCACTTTTTAGTACTCGGTATTTTCTGACAGTTTTTCCCTTCTCTCTCTCTGCCGAGTGAGTACGACCCCTCGTAAAATTAGGTCGAACCAATAGATACAAGTGGGTCAGTGGTGTTGAATCAATTCTGTAAACAATGTCCCGGCACATCTTGGATGCCAGATTTGCAATGAATGTAAATATTTTTGAACGCACTCCATTGAAGCCGTTGCATAACCCTCGGCTAATGACTAACAAAGCAACACCCTGGGATGTCTAGTGTCTGTCTTCTCTCATTCATTGTAATTAATACCTTCAACGTACGCCTGCAAAAAGAAATCTAATTGTGCAATAACGTGTCTTCTCGACGTGATTTATTAAATATTTACCATAATTAGCAAATTTATCTTCTGAATATTATTTCGCCTATTACACATAGCACCGGGCAATGAATGAAAATAACAAATGCCAACAGTTGCACGAGTGATGTTTAATTTATTGAATTACACAGAAATATGTCACGGGTTCATTGTTGGGCTTATGATTGATCATTAATAACCTGCCGATCAAAATTGACATAAAAAAGGGGTTTCGGTGGAGTGGGGGAAACGGCTTTTGTTGCGACTTGTCGGATCAGTTGTGTCCGGCTATCAATTTCGTGGAGCTTCTGTAACGCGGATCACTATGGGGCTCCATGGAAAGTCACCAGGTATATTGAGTGGATGGCGGCGTGTACGTAGGCCGCGGGCCCCCCATGGCGGCAGAAACGTGGGCCCTTACGACAGTAGCCGTGTACGCATGGGGTTAGACAATGCCGCGCGCATTAATACACTTCATATTAGTCTGCTTAATGCGTGTTCGCTGGCCATTGTGAATGAGCGACACTGTTTATCACCGACCCTCGTAACCCTTCGCCGGTTCTGTACCGCCGTTCGTACACCTACTGAAGCAGCCTCGGCGGCCGCATTTGTCTCGGGATTCAAGTCCGACCCGTAAGGATAACAAATCTATGCGACGGCGATGCTGGCTTTTTAAACTCACTTGGAAGCCAAATTTATCAATCAAAAGATTCCATCATGCACAACGGAGCGCTAATGTTTTCGATCCCAGAATAATCGCATGCTTTTTCTCCCTTTCAAAAATTTTGCCCAACTCGCGCGCTGTCCCTTGTTTTCTTTTTGTTTACAACATTTTGTATACACATTGTGTGCGACATAATGTACGAGTAATTGCCCAACAACGATAACTCATCAGTCTTATACATTTTGTAAAAATTAAACCAAGGTTTTCACATTGGTAAAACAAATTTCTTTTGTTTGAATAATTTTTAATTAATTGATTTTAATTGTAAATGATTAGTTTGTTGGACATTTTTTTTAATTCAAACATGATTTTTGATTTTGTTCTGTTTTTTTTTAGTTTCAGGACTCGATGACAGAAAGTTTCATCAGTGACAACAACGACGGACGTTACAATTCGCTATGCGCTAGTGGATTAAGACATTTGACGATGGAATTTGGTTCTGACGCCGAAATTGTGATTCGCGGAGTGGGCGCCTGTCCCGCGCTTGAACGATATCTCGATACTGGATCACCCGGTAGACGTGGCGCACAAAGCCAGAGCCTTAGACGTATCAGCCATATTTATGCTTTGTTGTGGACATAAAGAGCCACCATAACGACCCACCATGAATACGCCGTCGTTGAGTATTTCATCGTAACGCATTTTGTGTCTCTCCAACTCCGCGGCGTTTTGCAGAATCGCTATACCACGGTGAGTATGAAACCATTGAAAGCATCCGTCCTTTCTTTCTTCTTCGGTTCCATCCGCCAAGACCCTCTAACTTCATTGCGAGATATCGAGCTGCATTTTCGCTCGTCCTACTCCTTTAGTTCGTCACTGATATTAATGTTACGATTACTCTAAGAAGAAGTCTTTTATACCCAAGAAGCGTCTTCGCAGCGAATTGAAACATTCGAAGGGATCGTTCGTCACAGAAATTTATCTGCTTGTAAAAGTTATGGAATTTTGTGCTTTGATTCCGCGGCCATTAAGAAATGACTACATTGTCATCCAAACATTGTAACGTCGCTGAATTATGCAGATTGCGAGCACTGGCACAGCAAGTGCCAATAAAACGTATCTCACCGCTTTTTTTTTTTTATTTTATTTCGCAAAACTCATTTCTGGATGGGTAACTTGAACACTCACAAAGCTATTGTACTCCACGGACTCTATATCATTTTTAGCTGATCGTTTCTTCGAAATATATTTTACAACAACTTTAAATCAATAAAATTATTATCGACGTATTTCAATTTCAAGCTATTAGACTTTGCCTGGGTAATTTTTGATACATTTTTTTATTGTGGCATAAAAATTTCTTTTGTGACGGAGGATTCTTTTAACGACACACCGAATGATCTGAAACGCAGATAATGTAATTTGCCAATTAAAAAGAATGACTGTTTTCTTATAATGAGTTTCTAATTTTTGTATTATGAAATATGAATAATTTGAAACAAACAACAAAATTATCAATCGCCATTGTTTATGGGGTGAACTAAGATCGCACCCTCTCACAGTTATGCGCCGATCGCACGTGAACACATCCAACGAAAACTAAACTGGTTTAACTTTAAGCACGTTAGAGCTCCTTTAATAGCTTATAGGTAAACAAAATTAACATATCTTAACAGTGTTAAGAAATTCCGCGACCTCGCTTCCTATCTCTGTCTGAGCACAAGCTTGCTAGAGGTTAAGTTCGTTAAGTAGTGAAGAGCGAAAACCGCCACGAGCCATCCGTGACACGCAATATTCCAGCAAAAAGGGCACTCCGCTTGCATGATGTTAGGATTACGTTGGCACTATTGGCTCAAATTTCGAACCCCACAGTCTTGTGTAACAACGCCTACATCTTTTCTTAGGGTATTGCAACTCATTACTTTTTAATAGTTACAAATGAACTTTGACGAATACAATTCAAAACATATTTCCATTTTTATACATCAGAGATTGATTGAAAATATGGCATTCGAAATTGTAATACATTTTCTTTTGCATTGAATTTCAGGTTCCCAGGGCTTGTATGAATAATTCAGACGCCGCATTCTGCCATATCGGTGATTTCATAATCGACTTAAGGTCAGTTGGTCAGCGTTCGACATTTCTCCAGGAGATATCAGGGCAGATCTGCAGAAAAGGACGCAAGCGACAGTGAAGAAAGAGAAGTCAGCGCGAGGTCACGACTGTTTGTACTTCGTGGCTAAAGTTTGGAGAGGAACGTGTACCATCTTCCGAATCGGCGAGTGCTGATTTACATATTTATTCCACGACAAAAGATCTCATTGAACAGATCGCAACTTATTGTGGTGGCCGATGGACGAGGTTTTTTGTTCTACAACTTGTCCTGTGACGTAAGTGCCTGCTCCAATACCAAAATAACATAAAATTTGTGGTCGAAACATATATCTTGGTTGATATAAATTTTTGGAAAGTGGAGGATCACAGTAGAAGTGCAAGATTGTAAAGATTTGACTAGGTCGTGTTCAGAGTTTTAAAATGAAGTTGAATTTCGAACAAGTTTCATCGAAACACCGTTGAAGATTGGACGATTTTGGCAAATTAAATTTGGTTGGGTAACAGAGGGATAACACGAGATGAATAACCAAGTAGATCGACTTAGTCGCGCAGGGTCAGCGAGCGCCGCCATTCGCGCCTCCTGCTGAGTTAGGCTCATTTACGGGGCGCTCTTCGTTTCACTGTTAGTTCTTTTCTTAATTATTGCGATTGATCAAGCTACCGATTCTCTCATATACGTTAAATGTGTAAACACCAAGTTTGCGTGACTCGCGGTATTGTATCGGCTCGTGACTTGATAACCGTTGCATGAAGTATTGCGATTAAATAATGCATCGATGAACTAATAAAGAACTCAATTCTCCGTAAATGGCACAATTTATTTTTTAATTGACTGTTTTTATCAGTGTTGTCTAAAGGAGAGCAGAAGCCGTAAAAACTTACGATTCGTTGTGTAATTAAACATCGCAGCCAAGGTCTCTTTTATCGTCCATTATTATTTAATGAACATCGATCCTGCATAATTAATTCGATTTTTAGGCAAATTACTTTTAACCCGCTGACACAAAGGTTGGCATCAATTCACAACCCTTTGTGCTATATAATGTCTCCGACTGACAGGAATTGGTTTTGAAACTCGACATAAAACACGGGGGTATGAGTTTGAGAGCGGTGGCTGCACGCATTTTTATTTATTTAGATTTCGATTATCTTGCTCGTCTCGTGGAGACTTGTTTGATGGAGACCACCTGGCTGGGATCGTGTCGTATCTCAAGCTACGAACCCTCGGGAATTCCGGTCGACCTCGATGTTCTGAAATGTCCTCGAATCGAGAGATGCATTTGTTTTATCGCGCGGCATAATGACTTTTCACGAAATAACTTGTCTCTGCATGAGGAATTATCCAATTACTATTTCATTCAGTCAAAAGGAATATACGATTCATTTTGTTGTTTTTTCATATTAAACCTTTCTTTTTTAATGTTAAAAACAATTTCGGTACATGACAAGATGAGATATCTGAACGATCTCACATCACTCTAATTTGATGAGCGAATTAAAAACGATCTCGATGTGGTGTGGGATAAGTGCTATGAGAAGGCCTAAGGACTAGCGTCATTGGGCGATTTTTCGAACCTGTCGTAAAATCTAATGACCGCATAAAGTAAGAAAAAAAGCTTCGGTGTAGAAAATGTTTATACCTGAATGTTGAAAGTACTTTATGTTAAATTGCTTCTCTGTTTATAAGATCCAGTGATGTTGAACTGACTAACCGAACGACTTGGGTTTTGTCATAAATTTGTACCATGATTGTCCGTTCGATTGGAATCAATTTTCTTAGAATTTTGATCAATTTATTTGCATGTGTTTTGTGTAGTCCAGTATCAAATACACATACCATTTTCTTTGAATGTAAATTTTAAGGACCAGTATTCCAACCAAATTAAATTGCAATTTTTTTTCTGATCTTACTAAAAACTGAAAGTTTATATAAATTAAACTTCTTTTTGCTTTCTGTTACCAGAAATAATGATATTTGGTGAAAAAATTGTTTTTAATTTTTTAATTAAATATTTGCATTTTGGTTTGGTATAACAAAATAATAATTGACTTGAGAGTGTAAAAATCATTTTTTTCTTTAGCAGTAATACAGTTAATCCATGTTTGAGCTCGATTTCGTAATGTAATGATGTGTGGAGAATTTTTGTTTTATGCCAAAACAAAAAGTTGAGCGGATCTGTATAGTATAAACTGAGGTGCCCCGCGACTTTGTATAAGCCACGCTTTTCACGTGCACGCACAGTGAAAACAACTGGCCGTAAAATATATATTAAAGCCGCGTGCATGAATATTCACACCATCAAGTTTTCAATTTTCTGCAAATACTTTCCGGGTCCCTTTTAGACATTTTACTGCCCGTAAAGACAGTCCGGTAACCGGGATTACTGTCCAGCTTATTAGTTTCACCTTTCACACGCGCACTTTGTTTCGACCTTAATAAGAAGTGCTATTCTTGATTTAACTATTGAAATTCACGTATCCTCGAAACTTTATTAAATTGTTTATAAACATCAAAATATAATTTGCCAATTTGAACTCAAAGTTAACGGAGATTTATTTTACTATTTAACTAGAAAGTTTATTTTTCTATTGAAATTTGAATCCAACTTTTATTGATGCAAAAATGTACACATCATGACTTTTAGTATTTTATATTTTCTAAGAACAGCTGAGTGATTTTTTGTTTAGCTTCAATTTCAACTGCGAAGGAAATGGTAGATGGTACGAATTTTCTATAGTTTCCAATTACAGTTTCGAATTCTTATAAGTCGTAGATAGTGATGTGAAGTGAAGCAAAAGGTCACTTTTGATGTGGGTTCGAACAGAAAAGGTCTACAGTGCAAAAGTCAAGCGAAACATTTTAAAATGTTGTACGTCTCGTGGTACAACCGCGTGTAATTATTTCTTCATTTTTGTCCGGTGTGTAATGATTTGAGTTATCGTCAGCAAATCCATTGAACATAATTCAATATAAAACAGGTATGGGTATGGAGAACACAGGAAATGAGGTGTGATGTTTAACTATAAGAGTCGTAACTGTGCAACTAAGAACAAGGTGGAAAGTTGATCGTCGCTGCCAAAGTGCGAACAAAGGAGAAAGACAAATGGGCGAAGAGAGAATTTCTCCGTCCGTGATAATTTAACAGTCAATTAGGTCGCATTTCAAGCTGCCGAACTCAGGGTGTACGGTAATATCGACTGGTAAGCATTATTTTGCTGAAATCGCTGGCTTTCTGTTCTAACCTGCGAATTCAAATTTCCTGGCTATAGGTAACTTCATCTAGATTCGAGCCTCTCTATTGCTATCTCACTATTCGCTGCTCCTCCTTTTCCTTCACCTAATTGTTTGATTACTCAGCACGCTGTCGAGCCACTGCTTAACTCAAATTAACCCATGCCGAAGCTTCTGATGCTAGAACCATCATGATTCTGAGCCTTGCTGCACGTGTGTTATTACACTAGCAAATGTTTCATGCAGCGGCAATCATTATCGTCAGCCAACTTTAATTAGCCGTCGGTGGTTAATTGATTGCCAGTCGTTGACGAGTCATCGGGTTTATCGATGCACAGTTCGCATGTCCAAGCATCACAATTCTAGTAATGGATTAGTCACGATATCACTGTCGAAGAATGGTACCGAACGTTATTATTTCCGTATCAGTGAATGGCGTGATAGGTGATGTGTCATCCAAGATTGTACATTAATATTGTTTTACGTCAAACTTAATTACCATGTCGGAAAATAATGAACACTTGTCAATACTCAATAATTTCAAACCAGTCAGTAAAAATGTAAGCAACTATTTAAACGTTGAGTTGATTATTATTGTTAATCGAGTTGAAAAAAAGGATTGGGATAAAGGGTTGACGTAGGTACGGAAAATCATGTGGGTAGGTGAAAACTTGAAGTTTAAATCACATTATATTGTGAGCCGAAATTGATCTAATCTAAAACTTCAGAATAATGATTTGATCAAAGCTAATTAATTAATGACGTTGAATAAATCCAATCTCATTTGTAATCAAATCAAATGTAATTAGATTTTAACGAATGAAAATTTGAATGCATTATTTCGGAGTCAAATTGAAATTTTAATCGTAATTGAATCACATTCAAATTATTATCACATACGCTGAAATACCAAGTTTGTAATATTTCACATAATTTAAATTACAATTTTGTTAAGCATGCTTCAATTTTAATTCAAAAGAATCACTTGAACACAACATTGTGTGTAGTTTTTTTCTATTTATTTTTCAAAAAATGAACCAAATTTATGAAATGCGTGGAACCATATTGGTATAGCGTGAAAAAATAAGTGGCCCAACTGACAGGAGTGAGAACAATATGTTTGTTGTGCGCGTTACTTTTTATAGTAACCGTGGCTGATGCGATCTGATGTCGCTATTGTCACCTCTCGAGACTCTGCATTCTCCCACGCGTGTTGTCAACTGTCTCCAATCGAATTCATGTTTTCATTCAGCATCGTCAACCCCTACGATATAAATCGTGTGCAACCATTGATTCGTTGATACCGGTGAAGAAAAAATTTATTTCAAATATATGAAGCGAAAAGGGTCCCTTAAGAATTTTCGATCCACTTGACCGACTTTACGCAGACAGTTGTCGCTGATTTGGCGGCGTCCTGCAGCGATACCCTTTAGAGCATTATGCAATTCGAAATCACAAAATGCAGCTTTACGAAAAATGATTGGCATGATCGGATCCTAAAAAAAATCTAAAACCAACGTTTTTTATATCAAGTGAGTCGGAGAAAAAAAAATTGTAATCCAGAGTGATATTGATTTTTCTCGACACGCATGTTATGAAAACATTCGCACAAAATCGTTGATAAAGTTTCATCAAAATTTCATCGATCGATTAAATATTCCAAAAATAATTGAATTCGCACTTTGATATTCATGCAAAGTTCATCAAAAATATAATTAATCTTCGAGTGAAAATGAATGCACGCTTGCAGAATAATAAACAAGAGCAAAGGGAAGATCTTACGAACTGCATACAGCTCAATTTAACGAAGTCGTCTCGGTGGCATTGTTATGCACGTCCGGTTATATATTGGATGCATTGTGAACGGCCTTATATTTATTCATCAACAATTACTGATATATCGAATAAAGCTTTTGTACCTGCAGATTGTAGATAAAGCTATCGTGAATGACGTCGGTCTCACACCGTTTATTTGACAATATAAATTATAACACCATGACAGTTGCCAATTAATTTGATTCATTATAAAATTAAATTTTGGACAAAAAGTAATACAATTCATTTGATTCAATAACATTTTGTTCAAGGGTAAGAAAAAGAGAAAATAAACGATGAAAGAATATACGAAAAAATGTGGTTAATTTTTAATCTTGATGAAACTCTTCATTTTGATCGCTGTCTTGGATTTATTGCTTTATTTCGTGTGTCAATTTCAAATGTAATTTCCACTTTACGATCAGACACCTGATATAAATCGAATGGATGTGATAATTATACATAAGTCAATTTAAAATTCTTATTTCAAGTTCATGGGCTTCGGGCTGTGGGTGATTTCAGCTGGTATAAGTAATAAAAGGATGAGTTGCTTCGAACATTCTGTTCTCCGTCATCCCGGAATTTTGATGAACACTAATTAAACGACATGAGTTGGATGCGATCCGAAAGGTGCGTGGGCGAAGGCCACAAAAAAAATAAAGAGTTCATTGAAACGTGGATTTGCATTTTCAGTTCTTGATTTTCTGAAATTGTTCAAATTTATGTTAACGAGTTATCGATAACATATTCTTATTCCCTTTGCCATCAGATATAGCCCGAGTGCGTAACTTATTTACGTATTGCTTTTTTTGTTTCTTCTGTACGCTCATTAGAAGTTAATAAAAATGGCGAGGTGAGAGGAGTTGCCATTGGTCCACGAAATTAGGTTATTTTTTTTGTTCGTCACGGGGCGTTTATCGGAGATCAGATGAATCTAATCGAACATTTTTGTTTTACTTTCAGTGGGAGACTTAGGATAAAAGCCGATGATTGGTCAATGCAAAGAGGGAATTTGTGTTGAGCCTTAGGGCCCTAGCCGTGATCGGAGCCATCCTACCGCCATGGGGATACCTTTGATGGGCAAGCAATAAGAACAAGTATGAAATCAGCCTTCTGACAGACAACAGACTCTATCAGATGGTAATTATGAGTATACGGCTAATACTGGAAGATGCGGTCGATACTCTTATATTCACATATACAAGGTGAAAAACTGATTTACAATTTAATATCCTTGAATTGTTGTTGAACTTGGCCAATTATTCACTTAATTATCATGTTATGATATTGTAAAACTCGTCTTGAAGGCAATTTTTAAATGAATCAAATTCATTCTTGAATAATTTAATTATCATTTTTTACTTTTTATTTTCAACTTGTCTTTTTCCAACATAAAACAATATAAATGAGGCGTAAAAATAGATTGGTTTTGTTAGTCTGATTAAATTTGATAAGGTATTGTAAATCATCAGCTAATTAAATTTGAAGAATGGGTGGTTGCAAGTGTTATATCGATGTAATTTTTTTCAAGTAATTTACAGTGTTTAACAAAATAGAAAGAGCCGCTTTCGGTTCACCCGGTACGTTAAATACGTTCGAGACGCTACGTTAGCGACTGACATTATGAGTGACGCATGATATGGTAGAAGGCATTGGGCAGTCTATAATATATTATAAAAATGCATCTACACGCCTCGATGAGTTGATTGTCTGCTTGTCCGGATGCCAAAACGTCCGAACGTGTGCATTTTATATCGTGTTACATGCGTTTACAAACCGTTCGTTTTGCAAAAGGGTAGTTGAAGAGCGACCCTCCGCGGTTTCTATTTCTTCTTAAAATATCTATCAAATTTGCGCCGTCGGTCAGTTTCTTGCAACATCCCGGCGTCTTCCACCTTAATAATTCGTTGCATGCTTTTCGCTTTCAACCTTAACTTGTTGTAAACATTTTGTAAACAAACACGTCAGAAACGTTCGGCGAGATAAAATGTTGAGATAGAGTTATAACAATCTTTTATGCTCGCGCACACAATGCAAATGTCATTTCTCTGAGCCGAGATCATTTTGATTACTCGAACCGCGACGTTAAATCATAGAAACTCGCAAAGTACATGCCCAAGTGGATTTGAACATGAATTCGAATTGCGCGGCGCGGCTATGCTTGGGGGACTGGGCATATGTCATATTCCCATTGCCTATGTTGTCACAAAGATCTAAGTACGCGCTACTAAGTGCTGTTTTATTTGTGTAAGAACAACCTCTTTGCTGTTCCCTTTTGTTTCGCTGCACGTAAGCGACGTACGCATCTTCCCTAATGTATGCAATCTTCAAATGCCAAGCCCACGGTATATACTTTGCTATTATTTCATGTCAACAGTGAATTCCGAAATGTCTTTGAGTCACAAATTGCGCATCATATGTCGATGTAACTGTGTTTCCAAGACCTCATCATTGTGAATCGAATCTCATTTTCGGCATCTGCATTTAATTGATCCATGACAAGCCGGCTACAATTCAGTCAAAGTTGAAACTCGAACTAAGATGAATTCTTTGATGACTTCCTTGGTTGTAACGAACCAAGGGAGTTGTACATTTTGGAAGGACCATCTACGTTATTGCGTTATACACCAAAGACCTTGAGTCATGTGCAGTTAGACGCCACCCAAAATCTTGCCGTTGATCTTGGTCAACAGGAGAACTATTGACTTGTGATTTCAATTAGCGCGACTTCAATTGTGAATTAATATTATAAACTACCGTAAAGAGCTGAAATGAATGAATAATTATTTGTCGTGTTTACAGATGTGCCTCGGGTGAATTGCGGCTGCGAAAAAACCGGCGCCGGACTTCTTTGAAAAGGAAATGAAATGAAGCGGACAATATATTTGCCGTGTTGAACCAGAGGGCAAAGGATGCGCATTTAGTCTCTGTGCGATATCTAGTTGATGTCCAAAGGTGTTCTCTCACACTCGACAAGACGTTGCCTCCACCTCAAGTCTTAGCAAATTGTACAATAACAATCCTAGTGGTAGCTGGCGTTGTTGGCTGCTTGTCGTAGTCTCCTGTTTCCCACTCCAGCGTTAACGTAGCCCGGTTCCCGTGCTGCCTTGTGTACATTAGCGGATGCTCTGAAGGTAAGACAAACGGAATATTACACAAATATCTCTCCAACCGGCAACAGTCCGCCTGCTGACGCCATCTTGGCTTGCGAACGTTTCATCTTAAGACGCGCTATAATACAGAGAGAGGTATAGGGGGTGGGACAAATGGTAGAATGAGAACGCGACGCAAAAGGAGATGAACCTCCAAGGCGTTTTGCCCTCCAGAGTTTGGACAATTTCTGCGAGCTAGAACTACGTTCCGATTACTTAGCCTAATTCATCCTGGTTATCCTTGTTGTATGGCATCAAAGTACCAACTGGTCCTTGGCACTGCCTCGTCAGGAAAGTTATCTCAATGCGTACTACTAGAGATCTTGCGCAAACGAACATCAGATTCAAAGGCTACGTCTTTTGCTGCGATAACGTCTGTCGTCACTTACGCAAACTGATGTAACATCGAAATCTCCTTCTTCGGGCTCTTGGTCATCGCGTCTGCCTGCTAATCAATTCAGCTATGATTGCAATTCAACCGCTTCTGCCGTAATCTGTAATGGAATTCGTTTCTGTTTTTTTCTTTTACAATTTCCAATCATTTTGAATTATTACAAAAAAGAAAATTCATTTTCAATTGACGAGTTTGTATTGAACACAAGAATTGAGTAATCAGCCGGAAGAAATTGACAGTAATGAATCAATTAGGAATTGCGATTTTTAGGAAAATTAACATCCTAATTCGATCACGAGTCGTGATTGGCACTGAAGGAAATACTGCAGCTTGTACCCTCAAATCGCGTTGCGTTCTAATGCCTCGACGCTGAGGGATGCCTTGGGCATTATTTGTCCTTTCTTTCGTTCGTTTCATTCGCATGTCTGTCGGTGACGAGGCGGAATTCACAGAAACATATTAATACACAATAAAGCCGTCTTCGTATTTTGCATCGCCTCATCTTCGGTTCTTTGCCAAAGCAATAATGAGAATATAAGTGAGTCAAATTACCCCGATTTGTGAACTCGCGCACAGTCTCATCTATATATTATTACATTTGGTGAATGAAACGTAGGGTCGAGAAATATCTTGTCGTCGATTACGGCCCCAAGGGTTGAATCCAAATTTGATTTTAATACAACTTTGATTCGCATTCTTTCAATCAGACAATCGCGCGGCGCTGAATGCGATGTAATTCAATATCATTACGGTGCATTCAAACTGGACGCTCAATAAAGTAATTCATTGCCACTGACTGCAGCGCGAATCGTTTTGTAATGTTATGCACAAAACACAGGCCTGATAATTGATTAGCCGACCGCGATGAGGTATATTTAAACCTTCCGGAAGGTTTCTTTTTGACAGGGCCTATTATTAGCCGAGCGATCGTTAAGTAAAGAAAAAGCGATCCACAGCTGGCAATGAGCCTACAAGACCTTCTCTCCCGGCAGGTCCATTCGTAGCTTGAGATCACTTTGAGAGATCGTAGAATCATCAGCTCGGGCATCTGACGGTCTTGTTTACAAGGTTCCCATGGGTGCCATTATCCCTTTGACAAGTTCGTCCAACGAGCATTGCGACGCCGTGTGTATTATGCGCGCCGCTCTATCGGTTATTTTTTCCAATGAGGGGTGCCGGGTGGGGATGGTACCAAGAAGGTGCTTTCAAGACCGACAGAGGAAGGTGGGCGAAGCACCTATTTTCGGTTGCGGAATCGAAATGATGGAGGCAACCGTCGGTGCACCTGCAATCCTTCAAAGGAAGCTAATATTTAAATGCGCGCAAGGCCGTCGATCACGGTATCCACACATCTACTGGCTTATTCAAATGTTTGATCGTTAGATAATGCGAGGCGATCGCGTTACCCTTATTTTAGACGGCTGTTTAAGGATATTTATTGTTAGGCAAAAAACGTACGTACGCACAGAATGGAACGCTTCGATGAATATAAATATCGCTCCAGCGGTATCAAAAGGTACGATCGATCAAATCGTGTGAAAATTATACAAAGTGATGAACGGCCTCGTTCTTCATTACATAATATTTTATATCAAACATTTTATTTTATTTTATTTTATTTTAATTTATTCAGGTTTTATATATTTTGTTTTCTATCATTGAAAAGTACTGAAATGAGAACACCGGAGAACAATTTCCGCAGTTTTTGAACTGAAGTAATTGAGTCGTTTTCATTTCTGTAGAATTGAATAAGATCAGTGAATAAAGTGAAAT
This sequence comes from Trissolcus basalis, assembly GCA_025266255.1. NCBI lineage: Eukaryota > Metazoa > Arthropoda > Insecta > Hymenoptera > Scelionidae > Trissolcus > Trissolcus basalis. The sequence goes on from JAAMPD010000008.1 coordinate 108,203, forward strand.
TAGGGCTCATTCTGTAGGACCCTTTGGATGTGTCGTTAGTATATGATTGGTTCCAATTTAACTTCCCGTGAAATGACAAAGGTCGAATAAGGTGAAGTATGTTTGAAAAAGAAAAAGAAAGCATCGCGGGAGCGGAGGCTTGACGTGTGACTTTCCTCGAATTCGCCCTGCAAGTGAATTAAAACCTGATCAAACTTCATGAATAGATGTTTCAATATTCAGGAACGAAAATGGCGACGAGAGAAAATAAAAAAGTTGGAGCACTGGAGAAAGGGATCAAGAGAACCTGACCCGAGGGCACTCGATGAAGGAACTGCGAATGTTTTTACCCTCTGACAGTACATCGCACACGTCGTTAGTGATTATTGCATTTTTGTCGAGTCGCCCTCGCGCTCGTGCAACGCAAAAAATAATATCAGAGTAATGCGATCTTTGTTTTAAGGTCGATTGAACCTTGATAGCTATCCGTATCAATTTAACTTCGCTAACACAACTTTGCCAGAATGCGTTAATAATTGAATTCAATTTCGATTGAACTTTTCTTTAATTTCCATACGCTTGGATAAAAGCAATAATTCACATGCGAGAACGTTTGTTTTACTTTGGCGTATACAATTTCACTCGGAGCTTTCCGTTGTTGAAGCCATGCCTGTTACAGGAATAATATTGTTGTAATCTGCCTTTGCTAGATTGTTAGTTTCAGTCTGTGGAATTCACGCGCAAAGCTCGACAATAAGGAACGAACAACTGAAAGTGAGTAGATGAAAAGTGCGTATGCTTTGGCGGCAGTTCAGTTTACCCGTGCACACACTCATTGCACGACATTTTCTGATTTCCACGTGGATAAGTCCTCAGTTGTTTTTGTTTTCTACGTTTTTTTTTCGCGTGAACGTCGAACGTTGAATTACGCCCGGCAAACGGACTTTCTCTTGCGAGATGCACTTACGCGTGTCTGGAAATTAATATCGCGTTGAATAGGTTCTTTTAACAGGGTTTACAATGTTTTCCCTTCCAAAGCTTTGAAAGTAATTATGCTAAGATAAAAAGGGGACCGGTATTCTTTGCTCATACAATGTAAAATTGATATCGTATTAATCACATTTGTTGCTTGGCAAATAACACAGTAATGCCAAAGCAGCTTAAGCCCCGGCCGTAACGATCGCACAATGAAGATTCGATCAACTTGTTTGACCTTTTGAAAAATAAGAACAATTGATTTTAACAGTTCGACAAGTCTTTCTAGTGCAACAAATAGGGCGCCTGGGGAGAGAGCAAAGGACGATGACACGGATTGAGATCGGCCACTGGATCGAGAAGGATGGGTTAAAGTACTTTCCTAGGTCTCTCCTTATCCTGTATTTCACGGGGATTTAGGTCGAAGACATTTTCACCCAATAAATAGATAGGCTCGGCATTGCGTGTTATACACAGACGATCCTTATTATAAACTCTAACTAGCTACAACCTCCAAGTATTTCTAGGGGGCAGAACGATATATACTTGATGGGATTTCTAGCCGATGGTGCGGACAATCCTATTTCGACCCTCTCGAAATCATTCGTCTTAGTCTTCGACGTTAAGTCGCTTTTCGGAAGTTGACTATAACATTACGCGGTTTATTTTAAACTAGCCAGTAGTCGTTTTTGAAATTTCTAAATATCATTGGAAACATAAAATAATATTTGATTTTTTGATTGAAGAATTTATTTTTTATCTGACAAAGAGTTTTTCTCGTCTCATTGATGTATTAAAATTTAATTTTATTTCATTTTCATTTATATTATAATAATTCTATTTACCGGAAGTCGTTTAAAATATTTTTTATTTATGTTTTTAAATTTGTTGAATTTTGAAACAATTGTTCAATCAAAGAATTTAATCATTAATGAATTTAATTATTTTTTGTAATTTGTATTACATTATTGAACTCTGTCAGCATTCATAAATGTTGACGCTTTGCCTGGTTGGATTTCCAAATCCTGTTGCGGTCCATCCTGTATATACACCCACGAATTTATCATTGAGTATTCTTCATTGAAGTGTCAATGGAACATTTGAATATGAAAAGAAGGAGCCGAACGAATGAGCCACCGCATCATTCCATGTTATATTCACATACACGCCTTTAGGAGCATAGTAGTTGTTGGTAAATGACATAGCCCGGTTAGATAGCTAGGTTCGATTTTATTTAATCGATTCAGAATATTTAGACGGCCACGAGGTACCGTTTTTGTTCAACTTCCTGCTGATTTGTATAGACCTACCACCCTATTCAATTGGATTATTCTATACTCTCATCACTTACGTAAGATCGGATATGATTCTAAAATGAATTCCTATTCGAAATTATTTAAACTTCCTCTTGATTAAATTATAGTTTGTCGAATGAATCATTTGTTTGGACGTCTTTTTATAAGTTTTATAAAATGTAAAAACACTTATTCCAAATATTTTTTTATTTTTGAAAAGTAAAATAATTTGTTATCGTTATCGTTTGTAAAATTAAAAAAAACTTATAATTCTAACATATAATTTTTTGCATGCATGTAATTTTTTAATTATATGATAGATTATGTTTTATCGCAGTAGTATTTTTTCTGAACATTGAGGAGGTTGAGTATGTTTTGTGTAAGCAGAGTTGCAATATTCTTCTTTTTATTGCAAAAATGAGTCATACGGTTTATTCCTGGGTCTCGGTTATAGGTTTCGCAATATTTTTCCTAGGACCTGTCCAAACTCAAGATGTGAGTCTTCTCAAATTCATTCATATACAAAAATATTTAGGTGCATGAAACTGTCAAGCTCATCTAATTCATTCAAAAATATTTTTCCAACAGGCAGGATTTTTTTCTACGATTACTAGTGCTACAAGCGGTGTTGCCAAATCATTAACGAATTTAGAAAATCTACCAAATCTATTGATACCAAATCCTCTAAAATTTGTGAAGTCTTGTGCCTTTGCTTTTATACAAATAGCAGAATCTATCGTTAATCATATCCAAAAAGCCCTCACTAGTTCAAACAATTATTTCAAACTTTTTTTTCGAATCCAGTCCATGGAAAAATGTAGCATCAAAAATTTCTGAAGTTGTTACAGAAATAATAGGTGAGTGTTTTTGTTTTAAAATGTTCTTTAATTCAGTAACATTCAACTTTCGGATAAAAAACTGATTAAAATTTTAGGTAGTACATTTCCTCATATCAAGGATGGAATAGAAGGCATGAAAAAATTCGTCAACACTTGGGCGTAGTAATTGTGTTACAATTTTTTTTATTTAAAAAAAATTAGTAAGATATGTGTATCATATAAAATTGTATTCGGTAAATTAAAATATTTGTATTGGGTTATTTGGATTTTAATATTTTGATTCAGAACAGTGTTACTAGAACTCTTGTGAATTGATGTGGGAGTCTTGCATAGGAAGATGTAGCAGACATTCAAAACAACGTGGGTATAAGTGGTAAACGTCAAATTACCACATCTTAGGATAATCGATAATAACTAATTGTTATTATAAACTTACAGTATAGGTTTAATCGTAATACCTTTAGGCTAATTGGATAGATAATTAAGGGTTATGGTAATTATGGGTGTACACATTGCATATATTGAGCTACTATCTATGTTTCACGTTGCTTATAATAGTCAATATAGCTTTGGGCTACCTACATTTATGAGCTGCACAAATCGCCGATGGCTTTTCATCAGCCATTTATTCCGACGTTTCACACTTTTCGTATTGAATATTTAATTATTCCTTGCAATTTCATCATCATTTAATTAATATAATCAATATTGTTACAAAATCAATATCAATGGAATCATAAAATGTATAATTGACAATAACATCTTATATACTAATTCTGTCAGTTTCAGGTTGGGTCGCTGAATTTGTGTCAGCACTATATTTTGAATTCGAGTTATCGATGTTTAGATTAGTATCGAATTTACGCTAACGAAACTTTGCAAACTTACCCATTGAACGTGCACGCTATAGAAACAATGAAGGGAATCTATCGCCATCGACGTTTATTCAATGGCCAATAGTTTCAACAAAGTACAACTTTGGTAAATACGAAACCAAATAGTTTACCTAAGTGGATACAATCTTCTGTTATTCGCACACTGAGCACATTTTCCAATAAATACAAACTGATTCTTCGAAAAATTCTGCTTCAATAATCTTGAAAATGCAAATGCGCTTTGTTCAGAGTTGTTTGTTAAAAAAGGTGACCTGAAAATGTTTATTAATTAAAAAACAAACAAAAATATGCGGGTAGAGGTGAAATGAGATTGTTGTGCAGTCTTTTGTTTGAATTCATTATATAAAATCAAAGCTCTTCGACACGCCAACAAGCAGAAACGCGAGTGAGGCGGGAAGTAGTATTACAAGAGTTTGTTCGTTGTAAATAAAATCGGCATTTTGATCGGCGCAGCAAAGGTGGTTGGAGCGAGGGTATCAGGACTAGGGGACGAAGTGTTGGCTCTCTGGAACAACCATTAAACAAAGGCGAAGCGCATTAAGCGTAAGAAGAAGAATTTCACAGGAGGGCCTCTGTCTATTTGTATTTTGTGAGTTGCATACTTGAACGCGCGTACGACGCGCCTCCACAATACGGTCTAGATAATGACGAGTAGTGAAAAAGACAAACGAATATGCCACGAAGTGACACCTCTCAATGACTCTTGTTCTTCGTGGTAATGAAATACGATACGATACCATGTGCTCGCTAAACCGTGATTGCCGACAGACTGAATCGCACTTGTGCAATAATTGTGATGCGATGAACCCCTTGTTTTTAATGAGAAATAACGGCGTGTCACAGTTGACTCGTGATTAACCCACCTGTCTGCCACATTCGACAATTACACAAACAAATACCTCGTATCGGAACATCAGGATTACACTACAGAGCTTACACAATAGTCTACATCTTAAGTTGCATTCCCACTTGACAAAATGGTGAAAAGTGCTTTTTGATTCACTAAGTGCTTCTTGTTCCTTTGTGGCATATTAATTTTTTTTACGTTAATGATTTTGTCAAGAGAGTTTTATTATTTGTCATTTAATTTTCGTTTGTTGCAGTGACGTTATCTGAGAGGCAGTGTATTAATTCCCGACACGTGAACATTGTTTTAATCAAACACAATATTATCAGTCGCCTAAGCCATTCGATTTTATACGTGATTGGTATAGGGAGTAAACGCTCCTCCACTATTCTAAGCCATTCAATTAAACACCGTCCTGATTTGAAGCCCTTGTGGATAGAAACAAAGGGATCTACTTTGAAGTGTAAACATCTTAGAAAATTCATTTACGTAGCGAGTGTGAAAATTATAATAACGTTATGCGACTCGCTCACAGTTTTACGTTTACTTTCATTGAGAAAATGTTAAAAATGGTAATGACAATGGAAAAAGAGCCAGCGAGAGGTGTAAAAAGAGACACTTGAAAGGGTGATTAGCTCACGATTGGCGACAACACTCTTTTCATCTTGACAAGTTAAAATGAACAAGCGTTAGTCATATCGTTAACGTAGTTACGGATGCTTGCAATCAAGGGTGAGGGGCTGAATAACCAGGTCTGTCTGTAGACATTCAATATGCTGTGGTTGTTAGCATCTACAATGTTATTCATATATTCAAGCCGGTGTCTCGTAAGCGAACATATTCCACGACGTGTGTTGTTACATAACGTAAGAGGAACAGAGACGAGAGAAGGGTTGAAAGGAGCGTATCTGAGGCGCGGAGGTGAGATGACAAAACGTTGACGTCATTTTGCTCGCCGTTACGTAGATTTCGGCACGAAATCACTCAATTTTGCAGTCCCCGGCGTTTCACGGCTATTTGGCCCCGAAATTATAAATCGTGTTTATGAACTGGCGCGAGCAATTTGAACAAATGGATGCAGAAGCCGGTCTTCTCTCTGTATAAACTCCGAGTGTTTTGGGCTCTGTTGCTCATCGATGGCGCGAAAATAAATTTGTCTAAGTGATCTCAAAAAAAGTTATTTGCGTAGTCATAAGTTAATGCAAAGAGGGAACTGGTAATGGGGATCGGTCGAAATTGTTCGCGAAGCTCGAACTAAACAGCGAGCCGAGAGAGGGCGGCCGTTTGTCTTGGCCCATTAGGAGAAGCGCTAGTTGGCTTGCTTCGGCGGCAATACGAGGGTGGAAAACAGGAAGCGGTTGTTTTATGGCTCGGCATCTGTTCGACGATCGTCTCGTTCCGATACCACTTTATCCTCAGCGTTAGCCGTTTCCTAACTATTTGCGAAACAAGCTTCCCCCGGCCGATCTTGCTATTTCCTCGCTGCTTTCTTGTTGGCTCGCGGCGACGTTCATAGGCATACGTCTCTCTCACTCCGCGCCACTTGCTCGCCGGTTTCTTCATCTCTTCCGACCCCCTTTTTTTTTTGAAAGCTACTACTCTCCGTTGGGCTTTATGCCGCTTCTCATGTTTGTTTTTATTCGCCCGTATAACTGAGATACAATGCTCTGCGCCATCACATAATCGTTCGAATTTTAAACTGTATTAATCATAAAACAAGCTTCGCCAGAGAGAGGGACGGAGAGCGCCGGTGCCAAGCGACCGGGAGAAACAGAGAGCGAGCAAAAGGCTTTGCTTCTTCGTAAGTCGCGAAATACACGTCAGGTGGCAATAAATAAATATACAGCTTCCCGGCAACCAGTGATAATACGTGATCCTCTTGCATTGAATACTTAATGCCACTCTGCTCGATGTATCTGCACACACGCACACAACCCACCTCGGACCCTGTCTCTGTCTCGCTCTCGCTTATCCTCTATCGTTCACGTATCTCGAGTTGTTCACGAGAAAACTCGCGCATATGTATTCGCAGTTAGCTATATCTACGAACGCGAGCTTATACACAATTTTAGTATCTTCATGCGCGACACTCTCACATTAGAATAGGAATGTGCGATATTGTGCACTTGTATATGAGAATTGGGGAAGAATGTGAGCATACGTAATACACGGAAATGAAGGAAGGAAGGAGGCAGTCGCTATTGACTCGCGACACAATAAAATAACAGAAAATACTTGTGATGCGCGGGTATAGCGGATGAAAAAGCGAAGGGAGACGTGCAGGACCCACGGAATCGGGGCTGTCGTAAGTGAAGAGGAAGGGGTGGCTCTCGGCGGTGTGTGTACATGCATTATGCACGATGATAATACCCTCGGATACTTTGTCTATATGAGGATAACGCGAAAATTCTCCCACTCGTTGCGAACGTAAAGCGTCCGCGCGTACTCGCTCTCGGCTTTCGGAGGCGCTGGAGCAATTTTCTTACAGCAATTCGTGCGATGTCTTTCTCTGAATTGAATTCAAAAAGAGACGAGAATTAACCATATCATTAAAAGAAGCACAAAAGTTTTGTGCCGAAAAAAAGTTGTCATTGTGTCGGAGCGTTAACGTTAATTGAAAAGCGCTTTTTCGCATTATTTTAGCGATTATGTAATCCGCGATGAATGCACACACAAAATATTGCGGATGTACTCTAATTTTGTTTTGTTTTTGTTTTTTGTATTCTTCTTCTTTTTTCAGTGAATCAGCGATATATAAATGTTCGGACGAAAACGTTCTTTTGATTTCCCGTATGCTATTCCTTTCACGTCGAGCTTTCAAAATAAAAGTCTTTTGTGCCCAGTAAGTATGTATATAAATGTCAGATGCACTTATACAACTCAATGAATTCGAGGGTTGAATCGTCTTCATGAAACGTATCGTAGCAGAAAGGGATTTCGATACACATGCATTCATCTATACACGTACATTCACACATTACGCAGACATCCCGAGTGTATCAGAGCGGCCTAACCTAAATTCTGAATAAAACGGTGGTTGCATAGAGGATCAGGCGCGTGATGAAAAACAAACAGCGGTTTAGGTTTGCTGTTTGATCTTTGGCCGGAGTATTCACACAGAACTCGACTCCGCGTTATTATCTATTGACAGGTGCAGTCGCCGTTAATGCTGACCATGCTGGTTGTACAAGCTCTTTCAGATTTCGAAACTGCTTGGCATTTAAGAATAGCTTTAATACTGGCCACTCTTTCAGAGTTTAACGTTTGACGTTGTACTCTCCAATGTCTTTAAAAATAAACAAGTATTAACGTACGTATAACATACAACCCAATTCATTGCAACTCCAATCGATATGATTACGACTTTTGAACTCAAACTCATTTGTCAGGCTTGTAATTAAAATCGTCTTTTTTGTTTCAGGTATAACAGAAATTGAAAGTTCAAATCAAAAGGTTATATTTTCTTTTGACTTTTTTATTGTTTCATTTTTATTTCTGTCGTATTATTTTGATTATGTTCAAAATAATGTTCACTCGAGTTTTTCTTTAAAACCAATATTTTTGTTTTGACAAATCATTAGGGGAAAAGATAAAAGTTTGTACTCTTCCAAAAGTTTTGATTCAGTAATCCATTCATGGTTGAACAAAAAAAAGGGAATATGAAAAGAATTGTCGATCAAATTGCTCGAGTTATGTTAGTACACAAAAATATAAGAGAAAAGAACTCGATACACATTTTCACATAGAAATGCGCTCTTAACGATTCATTAGATTCTTCTTCTGCTCATGTATATTCATCGCGATCTATAGAAATCTCTTTTTGGTGCGATTGAAACCCTCAAAAGCCTCTCGAGAAGAGCTTGCAATATTCTTGCAACGCCACGTAACTATTGACGGATAATTATTGACTCAGCAACGCTCTCATTATGCCGCTTGGCTGTCGTCTGAGGAGTTGAAAATCGATCCGGTAGCGTAATTTGAAGTGAACACTCTTCGCAGCTCTATCACGGAAATTCGACCGAAAACATCACACAGAGCATTCAGCTCGTAAAAGATCCGAATACTTTGCGCACGAGACTGTCACGGCGTCGAGTTTTCAAGTGTTGCTTGAGACCCAAGAGCAAGAGCTTGGAAGGCACGTGGAAATACATAGCAGTCGATACAGGGAATACCGATGTGTGTATATACACGTCACGCTGATGTTTTCTAGTCTGCGCGCGTGCACGCACATTCGTTTTTGTGCACGCACCTCTTACACTTGCACCCTTTCGCAGACTTTGGCCTCTCTCCCGGAGCCTTCTCCAAAGCTTCCTTTTCAGCACTGTTACTTTATTGAATATCTCACGGCTGGAAAATCAGTTTAAATCCTGAAAAGAGAACATCTCATCAATGCCGACTTACAATATTTACCTTTTACCATTTGCTTGCTGGCAACCCCACAAACGCCATTCAATTTGTTGTTTCGATTCGATTCAATTTGATTTGATACACAAAAATCGAAACGAGAGATATTTTTCATCTCCAGTTATAAAATAACCATTAGGTTTTACAAATTCTGTCTGCCGATTGTTCCAACAGGGATAAAATAGTAATTATAATAATTTGAGCATTGTTCGAGAAGACAATATAACATTGAAGATTCGAATTTTCATTTAGTGAATGGCAACCAATCGGCTGGGTGTAGGCAATTTCGAAAGTAGCTGAAATCCACTTGACTAAATTCGAATGCCTCTCTCTGTTGAGAGACTAGTGGCAATTTACGCGAGTTGGTGTCTATTTGACAAACGATCGAATTCCCCCCGAAAAAAAGGAATCCATATGATGTTGCCAAGGGGTTTTTCATTCTTCTTCGTGCCACTCTTGGACGCGCGCTTGTCCCAGTCGGTTCCTATTTTTGAATACATTTGCGACGTGCGCGACGTTGCGTCGTGAATTGCCAGCGATCTATATTGACTGTATGAGCGATGAGAACTGACGAATGACGTAGCAAGCAAGTCAAATTGTGACACTGAACGACGTGTCTGCTCGATTGGGACGCGCGGCACGTTCAATTTCGCGATATTGGGTGTTTGAACAGCACCCCGGGTTCAATTTAAATGCAATCAATCACTCGCGAGAGGCATTCCTAAAAATTGGAAGATCATCTGACGTTTTTATCGTCAGCGAGTGTGTAGGCGCTGCAGCCTACTTTTGCGCGCTTGCTTACCGTCGAAGCGTTTTGTACAAGAGCGAAACCGTTTGATCCTCGAGTTAAGAAGTGAATAATATTAATTAAAACGTTCTCTTTCGGCGCTGTTTTCTTTCGCTCTCGTCTTCCAGTGCTTTTTCCCTTTCCTTTGCCATCGACGCTTGACTAGTCGCTTCTTCTCGGGATATTTATTCGTTGACTCGTTTTTTATTTATACTCGAGAACTGAGGACCCACTCGTCTTATTTTCACTTCCCCTCGCGACCGCGCTTCACCTTTTTTTTTTCTTCCACCCTCGCGTTGCGTTCTTTTATACGACGCGATTCTGCCTCCGTCAAGCTCCTCTTGTTGCCTCTTTAACCACTGGCAGAAAGAAATTAATGAAAAGTATTTAGACAAATTTTATTAATTGAACGGCACATGACGCTTCGAAGATAAGGCGGCGGCCTAGTGGCGCGCTCTGCAAATGTTTTCGCTTCAATTTACCCTGGACAAAACAAAAAAGATTTTTTTCCTTTTCCTCCGCAATTTCCGTTTATTTAATAAGAATGTCGCTTCCGTTGGAGAATTAATCGCTGGAATATAATTATTCCCCGGTAGAAGAAAGCTCGATGAACATTTGTTCCTTTTAATTTCTCACAGGCTTCGACTGCCAGACAGTTTTAATTAGAATTCGTATCTCGCGTTATACGCGAATTATACGAATTTCACGGATTGACCGGGTGGACTGAAAAGCCAAAAGAGACGGACGTATCCGAAAGAGGCTTTCCGTATCCGGAGCACGTAACTTGTCCATGGAGTAACGGTGATAGGATAAGCTATGACGATGGAAAAGGGAGAGTCAGAGAAAAGGCTCGAAAAGGGAGGGAAGAACCATCTGGTTGCCAAAGAGAACGATAGGAACTGGCATACAAGAAAACACACAGTATAAAAGGAACACTAGTAGGTATTAATATTTAGCATCTCCGAAACCGCCTGCATTGAAGTAACCCCGGGTTCCCATTTGCCCCCACCCCCCAACTCGCGATCCACCTCCGCTACATCTGTGATCCTCTTCTTTACTTCACGGACTTCTCTTTGCAGTAAAATATGTAAATTTAACCAATATTTCTAAAGACCCGGCGCATACGCCGTGCTCTTTTATGATGGAACGGAGTATACGCGCACCCGCGGATACCGCGACTTTTTATCGGCGCAAGTGCTTTTATGTTTATGTGTATTCACTGACTGTACATACACGAGTCCACCGTGTTGGTACATTATATATACGTATAAGCACGTACGCGTGCCTTAAGACTTAGCGTGAATCCATATCCGATGGGGTCGGAGGGGAAGGCGTTTTTCATTGAATATTTTACAAGCTCGGAAACCGAGATATAATGGAGATTTCAGAATCCGTCGAGGCTCCCGCAGCCGAAGGAACGCACAGAGAAAACATTGGTCTGTTTGAAATCGCATGCTTGAAAACATGACCAAACGTTTTACTTTGCAGAAAATCTCAGTAACGAGGGTTACAGATCGATCGCCGGAACTGAAGCATCTCCGTTGATGCCCGGCAAATTTCACCTTTAACCGCTATAACGAGGTTTGATTTGCTCGGCTGTTACACTCGCCCTGCTGTTTTTTGTGGTGAAAAAGATGAAATTTGTTTCTTTCTTTACATTGTAGTATAAAGTTGAATTGTGTATGTATCATGAATATTCTCAGGTTATTTCAGATCAGACTGTGTTTGTTTACCAGCACCATTTTTTCTTTTGTTACTTACGGAGTCATTTAGAAAAGTTTGACAAAGACAAGCAATCAGTGAATACATTCTTATGAAAATCATTGATTTTGTGATGAAAAAAGTTCATTAGCAAAAATTAAGCATTGTTCGTTATTGAAAACTTGTCTGACGAGGGTGTGCCTTTAATTCAAGAAAATCCGGCATTGTCTCCTATTAATATATGATGCCACACGACGACTGGCTACATCGCCTGTACGTGTATCGTATAATCGTATGTCGACATGACCACGGTCCGACAGACCTAGACAAACAATGGATTTTGATTGTACAAGATTTAGGGATGGCTTACTGCCATTGAATTTGAATTTATGGCATTGCTGGCATGTGAGATTTTGAATTGCATTGACAACTTAATTCGAGCAAAATCTTATACGAACAAGTTAAAATCAATCTCTGTGCGACTTGATACTGTACAAAAGATGAAGTTTATTATAATTATTGTTTCATGTTCTAAATAAATTAATAATTGTTATTTAATGTTTCAGAATCAGTTTAGTGGAGAATCCCTTCGTCCGGTGACTGAGCATTATTTGACTTTGCATTAACGTCAAATAGGCATCTCCAATACTGTCCAACTGAGCTGTCCAAAGGTCAGAAGAATTCGAATTTTCTCGTGGACTCGGAGAGCACGCGAGATTAGACAAATGCAAAGCAGAACAACGTCTTAGGAATCCAGCCGATTTCGCAACTTGTGCCAAGGAAACAGAATTCTCGATTGAGAGTGACATGGCAGAGGGATCGAGCTTCTGTCACTGCAAGGACTAGAGAATTCAAAGCATTCCCAGTTACGCAAATACTGAACCGGATCCACCGCCATACCAGGATTCGAATTAACGCTCCCCTTGCAGCTTTCGGATCGTTCAGAATCCTTCTTTAGATGGACGATATCAAGATTGAAGGAATTTCTTAAGACATTGTCTGATTAGAAATAGCACGAAGGTCTTATGGCAGCTAATTGCGCGGTTCGATTAAACAAAATTGACAAGGTGAGACAACAGTTGGTTCACTTTTAAACAAACATAACGTTTGAATGAAAGTTGTACTAGGTTTGGCGCAATGAATCAATGCGTCGTGCGAATTAAAGTCTTAATTCGATGGTAATCTAAAGTGTAACAAAACAGACCGAAAAGCGGGCAAACTCTGGTCGAGAACCCAAGAGTGGGCAGTATTTACGAGGACCCTTAGACTACTCGAAGCTATCACTGGGCACGATAACTCGTAAATCTTGAAATCCAAGAGGCCGTAAAGCGATCCAAGGAGTCCCTACGCTCGACCACGTAATTACAAATCCTTTCCACCATACTTAATCGGCTTCCGTGTTTTCTCATGCAACCAATTGGCGGCAGTCATTTCCCTCTCGATCTGCTGCTCAGTCTTAACCATCCAGAGGACATTGCCGGCATATACCACAGACGTCATTAATTTAGCAGAAACTAAGGCAGAGAGTTTTGCTCCCGCGGACTTGATTCGTCGATACCGCAGAGGTGCGCAGGGAAATCACATGTGCGAGCGTAGATGTATAAATATATATATACGGGACGTGCTGATAGGACCGAAGGGTTAGGATGGATTAAGACACATCCTCTTCTGCTTCCGCGACTGCTTGTCGTCTCACTCGTACTTTCGTCATGCTAGCCCGGCGTAGCGCGGGAGGTTCTCTCATTCAATACGGGTGTATTGTTCACGTCTTATCATAATATCTCATAATTAATATCTCCGCATTGTAGCATGGATGGATAGGCAGGCTTCGCTGCGAGTGCCACTGATAGCAAAAGCTGTGCCAGCAAGCCAGTCAGTCGTCCTGTCTGCCGCAGAAACCGAAGAAGCACTCCTTCGAATTTAGTCGGCGTAGGTTTGAAAACCACCCTCTCTCACCTCCTGGGACGATTCCTACTGCCGATTATGTTTTCAGATTTCCAAGTGGTTTGTTAGACGGATAATGGCAGTACAATACCGAGACTCTAGATCTTAACTTGCTCATGTCAAATACTCAGGATTTGAATCGTGTTCATTTATTCTCTCAAGATAAGAGTCTTCAATCAAAGTGTAATTGAAAGTTTTGTTCAAAAATCTAACATTTACGTCAATTAAATCATACTTTCTCTATAATCAAAAAGAAATAGCTCAAAAATGCAGAAAGAAGGAGACGTTTTCAAATGGTTCCTGTGTAACTTGTGGAATGTTCAACTGCATTCTCGGTTCACTCAAAAGCCGTCTGTTTGATTCCATCAACGTGTTTATCGTTCGGACTGACAATACCGCGTCCTTTGGTCCACTCATCCTTGTAGACGTCTTCAAAGCTCCTTAGCGTCGTACTTCATTGCCTGTATGTCCAGCAACTGTAGACACAGGACATCCTAGGATAAAGGAAGGAATAGATTAATAGTGACATTTCTCCGAGATCCGAATTAAGGGCTGTTTACTCGGAATTTGTCCTGCTTCAAAACTTCATTAATAAATGACCGCATTTCGATTGACATGAACAAAAACAATATGCTCGGTTGATTAAAAATCAAAACCGCCATGATCTTGTAATCACTTTGTTTGAATTTTCGTACCGATGTCTTTGCCAGAAAGTTGTAAATTTTTTTTTTCAAGTCAGAATACGGAAAAATGAATTTGCGCTCAGTCGGTTTATTTTAGTGCGGATCAGAAATTGAGGGGGACGGGGGTGTGAGCCGCAAAAATCTTCGATGTGAGTCGGCGTCTGTTTGAATACTGTTAACTTAACGAGACGCAAGTATTTACACTGGGGATGCGCGCTCGCGTACACCATTCGGATGTAAATAGATACTCCGTGAAAATATAATATTTACATCACATCGAGATCGACTATTTCGTTCGAAGGCTTGTCTTATCTCTCAAGTGGTATAACGAGTGCAAAATGGCAATGTTTTCACGTAATCAAGCCTGGTGAATTGCTAAGAGTGAAAAAAAAAGTTACATTAATAACGAGAACTGACCCTCCTCCTCTCAAGTCAAATAATTAGGAAGGAATAAACAGTCACTGCATCGCATGATTTCGACTTTCATTGTTCGTTCTCCACGCTTCTACGTATCAGTATATAAACAAGAGAAGTACAAAAGAAACTTTATGCTGCTTGTTTGTTAATAATCACCACGGTGGTACGGGCACAAAGAAAAAAATAATCTAATTAGATGACACGTCAATGACGACAATCTATCTTGTTATAAATATTTTTCATCAGCAAAGTTTATCAACTTTTCAAACTTTTTCGTATTGAAATTTAATGCTCACATTGAAATCAGTCACGTTCGCTCGTACGCCTGGTATAATTCATTTGAATTGAAAGAATGGGAGCGCGCAAAAGTTTTCCTTATGGTGATCCATCTAGCGTGTACACAACCGATCTCCGCGACACTGAACTGCAAAATAACCAATAAATGACGCATTATTTCTGTGGCAATTTTTTTCTCGCTCGCAAACGGTTTTGCCGGTGGCGAATATTTAATCCGGGTCAATAAATCAGAAAGCAGAAACACGGCGAGCGAAGTCGGTAATAACGAAGCTGGCGGTGGAAATAACGAAAGCCAAAGAAGTGAGGGCGAATTAAAAGCGGAATCCAGCGGTGGTTTCAGGTTATTCGACTGTTATCTGTAGGTGGTATTGGGAGGATGAAGTCAATGGGGATACTGGCACGAGGTCGCGGGGGGAGGGATAAACGGCCCTTATAGGGATGAGGGTGCCGGGCGTAGAAGGATGGGTGGAGATAAGGTGAATCAAACCGTAAATAACTGCAGGTTAAGCGGAAAGGCAGGGCGAGATGTGGCGCGGGGGCGCGGCACCTCCTCACCAGCTGCAAAACTCGCCGAGTTTTATAGTTGAATCGCATGACTTCAAAATCTCCATGAATTTTGCGTTGTGCTTTCGCTTTTCTATCTTTTTTCCTCCGTCTTGCTCGTGATTGGCTTCGACGCTTTTTCCTTTTCTCCGATGTTTCTCTGTTCGCGCGCATACCTCATTGCACCCCAGCCATCTATTTTTATATAGCCATACCTTGCTGTTCAGTACTGTATACTTTTTTCCACCCCCTCCCGTTGCACCGAATGGGCAATTAATTCCGCATTCTATACGATACACTGCTTAGCCAAACCTTTTATTTCAAGTCTTACATCTAAGTACACTTCATTGAAACTGAACTGAAATCAGACACGAAATTTTATCACATGTTTGAATAAACCTTTTTTTTCTAGCTAGATTAGAAATAGATTTCAATTATATAGACAGAGTTTACGTTGCGGTTAATTACCATTGTGAAAAAAAAAATATCAAAGAAAAATAAATCAGAAAATTGTTTATGAGCGTAAAATGAAATCAATTTATCGAGATTGAACAAATTGCAAATTTTACTCATTTAATGTTTGTTCGAAGTTTGTATATAAAGCAGCGTTGTAATTTGATTGTGGTTTCACGATCAAAGCAAACAGATATGAGAGAGAGAGAAAGAGACAGTACGATTACGAGAGAAAACAGAACAAAAAAAATTGAATCGAACCTAGAACTAAAGCTCGTAATATGTCAAAGTTTTAACGAGTTCGAATGATTGTCGTCAATGCGACCACAACAATTATAATGAATCAAAAGGTTGCATCGCCGAACATCAATGGTACCAACTTATTACAAGGCTAGAAGTAATAATGGTCGTCCATCCTTTTATTTTTAACCGTCAAAGAAACTGGCGTCAAACTTGAATTGAATTCATTTTAACGCTCGAACAATCAATTTGTCAAACTTGATAAATGTCGAATTAAATAAGTTGCTGCAAAGTTTTAATGCAGGTGGATATTAAATATAAGCGGGCATTTTAATGCTATCTCGTTTTCAAATTGTTTCGCGAAATTTTCATCGTTACGTTTCACGAGCCCGTGGAGAGATTGAAATATTGATAAAAGAATATCAATAAGGCTTGAAAACATTGTCTGATAAATTGTATCTGAAAACAGTTCACAAAAGCAATAATGCCGTGCGCGTGAGTTAATAACGTGTGAAGCGAACGTCAAAGTGAGAAAGCGAGACGAGCCAATACATCATCGCCAGGTCGGCCGTTCGCTGCTTTAGTAGCGGAGCCGCCAAAACAGCAATTACCTACGCGGAATCAAATGAAATAAAATTGCATTATTTGGCATGCCAAGCAGTGATCAATCATATAGCCTTTAGCTGATGTCCCGGTGGAGAGGGCGCCTTTCGGGAGCTTGCGCATTTTGAATTCTATAGACGTATCGCGTCTTTGAAGTATTACCGAGAACAAAAGGCGACGTTCAAAGAAATGCACTGCAAAATGGATTCAAAAAAGTGCATCAAGCAACAGTAATATTTCATGTCGCTGTTTTAACGTTTCAATTGAAGTTGCGTATACATCTTACGGAGAGTAACTATGATTAATTGAACACGTAGTGCATTTGGCCTCTTTGCGATATTACCTATGGTTTTATTTTCTCGGCAAACTCGCTGACGAATCGGGGAGCATGAATTTCGTTTATTTTCACCGTATTAGAGAATTCGGGGCTCTCTTTTTCTTCAATTGTTGAATGATTCTTAAACTGCGGAGGAGAAGAGTTTGCTATTTTTGCAGCGAACCAAAGTGGGCTTGTTGTTGTTGTGCGTCGCATAAGTAATAATAAGTCGTGCTTTGGATGCATAGCCCGCGAGAGTTGGTTAGCGTTAATTGTAATGCTTTTTGGTCCATACACGATTACACGATGAAATAATCCCTCATTTATGAGTTAAGTGGTCTGTGGAACTCGACGGCGCTTCTGATGAAATGCTCTTGGCAAGAGCGGCTCGTTTCTGACGCGCGGGCCTGGCTTGCCGTAGCGGGGGTTGTAAACTAAGGACCAAGGGGTTGGAAGGCGGATCGAGGAGCAACTATGACGGCACCGCACGACCCTACGGCGTCGCAGAAAGCTTTGCTCGTATTATAATTACATTCTGCGTACCGTAAAATTGCAAATAATTAAGATTCATTCGATGCAAGCGACGTAATAAGCAATGCAAACGTAATTTACTATCACCATCCCGCGAGGACTTATGTGAATTGGAGTCACAAATCAGCGACTACAATAAACCATTTACTTTCAAAGATACGCAATCAGTTGTCTAAGCGCAGTCACGGACTCCTTATTGTCATTAACAACTTTCCAAATTATGACAGCGTCTCTTCTATTGGCGCTGAATATGCTCTCGACGACGAACGCTCATATTAAATTCGTTCATTAATTCAATTTAAATATTGATCACATCAACTATTTCTTTTTCTGTCACAAAATTTCAAATTTAATTTAATTGGACAAATTTCATCATCGACGAGTTGTCTGGTGGAAGCTTTTTTGCTTTTGCCGTTGCATTATTGAAAAAACTTCACACCCATTCAATACCGCGTCGGGTGCAATAATATCCTATTAAAGGCAGGTTTATAAGCGTTGAATAATGAACTTGATCCGTCGTTCGAATTGTGTGTATTACTCGTGCGTTGTTGATACAGAATAGCGTTGATGAAATGCATACATGTGACAAAGACTGATATAGAACATTGTCCTTTCCCCCCGTTCTTCTTTATTATTTTCTCAACAGCCGATACAAAGGATACGCGAGCTAAACAAAAAAAAAAAATGCAAAGCAGCTTTTGTACAGTGCATCGGTACGTGTCTTCCACCACCGTGTCTTTCATATCTCTATCGGGCAATTTGCGAGCGCCGTATCGTCATCTTTGTTCAACCGGCACACACAGGCATCTGCACACCCAACTCGTAGGCGTTACGATGCAGCCATTAGTGACGAGGTAAAAGCTATTGGAATCTCGCGTAGCTTTTGAAGGGTGACGATTCTGAAGGAATCGTATCCGCCGTGTGCGTTTGTCGCGTTTCATAAGCGGCTCTTTTTGCTTTGCTATTAACACTGAAGAAGTTCATCACATTTTGTTCGTATCGCGCGTTTTTCAATGATTCACAGCGCTTCGTCCTTTTTTTGTTTCACACCCTTTCTTCTTCCGCATGCGCGGATAAAAATGCATCAATCAATCTGATACGGGGCTTAATTAAGAAAAAAATATTGTATCAACGGGTTCATTATACTTTTTTTTCTATTTTTAATTTATTGCATAATCAAGGGGGAAAAAATTTTATTCATTACCTCGAACTGTAACTTATATTGAAAATGTGCGTGTGATAACGTTTATTCTGTAGCGCGATATACCACTGGCCCGGGTTTGCATGTTGTGCCATGATGAATGCATCGCGACTAGTCCACGCCAATCATGCGATATTATAATCAATAATGCTTTCTATTACATTTTAAGTACAAAATGCTTTGAGTGCCATTAATCTGAATGTCGCTGGGTTGTTTATAATCTGAAAATAATTAATGGATACAGATGAAAGACGAATTGTTAAAAAGAGTTTATCAGCTGTGTTATTGCATTAATCAACACAAACGACGAAATTGTACAAATGTAAATGAAACGTTAATTAGATATTAACGTTTCTTTTTTCTGAACGCAATTTTTTTGATGTGCATTACGCAATAAATTATTCTTATCGTGATTTCGTTATCGCGCAGGTGTTGATGTACAATTGTGAGAAAAAAAAATCGAAATAAGCGTATACGTTATGCTCGTTGAGAAAAAGTTTTCATTTTTGAAATTTTTTTTCTGACACCACGCAAGCAAGACAAGGAGTTGCTAATGGTCTCTGCGTTTATCCAGATCACAAGTTTTTCAACGAGTGACATAATTACAACTCTGTTGGTTCGTTTGTTTCTCCGCGGTTCTCTCGACGGCGGATATTTAGTTACTACTTTTTTTCATAATTGATACCCCGTGAGTTAAACAAAGTTAAGGAAACAGTGGAAAGATTGGACTTTCAAAAAATAAACATATCATCTCATTTTGCGAATCTTTCCCTCTTTGGTCATTATCTTTTCATTATTTTTTACATTCAAAGGTCTCTCGTTGCGTTTCAATTTCGACGTTACAATATTTCATAACGGTTTTCTTTTTGTATACCCGAAACCGGTACATTCAACTCTTTTGAAAGGAGATCCTCGAATTCGAGACGTATCATCAATTGCGTGCACATTGTTTCGGAAAGGAAGCATGCACAACGAGCATTATTGAGTAGCCAATTGACAATAATTCTCAAAAGCTCGTTAACAAATTTAGTCGCGAAATCAATGGAAAAGACGAATATCCGCGCTCGTCGCCGTCTCAACCGAGAATACTCGAAACTTGTAATCACAATTGCGAGTGGCTCAATAATTCCCGAAGAGGAGCCGCAAAATTATTAACACCACTTATGTATAGCAGTTAGCGATCTTAATTATGCTGCTCTTGGTTTAAAGTATTGCGAAAACCGTTTAGCGTGATGTTCGACTTGTTTCGTTTTAAAAGAGCGCCGTAATCTTTTTGGCGCGGCGTGTGCGCCTGACAATACAGATAGTACCTGAATTGAGTTTGGAAAGTCGGCGGAACGCTTCGGACCGGAAATATAGAACCAGCAAAACATAGACAACAATATGCAAGCAGAAACGACAGTCTATTTAGTCGGATAATGATCCTCCCGCTCTGTCGTCGAATCAGTCTTATTCTTTTGCTATATCTCTCTCTATCTTTTCAACCACAACCAACATTGTTCTACCATAAAATTGTCAGTTCGTGAATCTATAGTTATACGCACAGAGTACACAATGAAAGATGTATGGAAATAGCCAGATAGGCAGCTGCCTCTCATTTTTGTTATTTGCGTTTGTGTGTAAGTAGCGGGTTTCATGTCAGAGTGCTGCACTCGAATACACTTGTCATGCTCATTTGAACGCGACTGCCGACGCGATGTTGTGAATTATCAGTCCAACCGCAGTCTACGTAGCTAATTATCAGAATAGGGATGCATAACAGCTAGAGGATATGCGCGCGTCAGGATGCCGATTCCGACTTCTTCGCGTGCATTTTCTTCTTAGCCCGCGGCCCTTTCCCGCGATCCTCATTTACTTTCCGGGTCATGATTTCCTTCAGCGCCACGCCGCTTGTTATGCCGGCTATATACCATAACACATCGTTGACTGCTGCCCCTTCTTCGACATTTTTCGTCTTCTCGTTTCATGTCAGACACCTTGTTTCTTTTTTCTCTTCGTTCTTCTTCTATTATTTATTCACGTTCGGAAATATTTTGACCAGATGAAATCCATCTTTAAATATGAAAAAAAAAAAAAAAAAATTTATAAAATTCCCAAACTAATGCGACATCGGCTTGACGTTGTGTCATTCGGGATCAAATTGATGTAAAAATGATTTTTACATCGGCGGTATATTTTTACTTGACAAATATAATTGCGTTACAATTCGGCGACAAATTCAATTGGTTCGTTTCGCGTTACACGTCGCGAAAATAGGTTCCCGCTAAATTTGTAAGTGAGCCATTGACTTATTTTTGAATGTTTAATTGAATTAGGAGGAGAGATGCATTTTAGTAATTCAAGAAAGTGTGAGCATAAAATGAACAATAAAAGACGGGCGCGCGGAAATTAAAGAATTATCGCGATGATCGTATATTTTTGTATCAACGCGATATTGTAACTATTTTGAATTTCTCGGTCTTGGGATTTGCCGTCAGACTGATGTGTCTATATGTATATTCATACGTGTCGGTGTATATATATAGCGATGGCTGAAAATCTGCGCCACATAATAAACGAGAATCATTGAAACGAACCCGCCTGAACGAGGGGGTGCAGGCGATAAATACTGAAATTATTATTCGAATGCCGTCTAGACGGCTGCTTCGCAGCTGCCATTATTTCTCACGTGTAATGACGCGATTGCAACAAATGCGATGGCTGTTTTACTTGAAAATCGAGTTTTTCTAGGTCGAGAATAAATGGTTCGCGCCTGAATAGACAAAATTTGTAAAACGAGTGAATTATGGTACACGTAAACACGCCGCTATTTCATCTTCGATAAAGATAATTAAATCTCTGATTAATATTCGAATCACCTCCTCCAACAAACATGGCTGATGAAAATTTTTGGTTCGATGTTTTCCCTTAAAATAACCCAACAGTCGTTGTGACCGCGCGATATTCAACTCAAGCTTTAATTCTTTAATTGGAAACCTGTTCAGAATTATCCGATTAATTTCACGTTTTTTTATTCTTGCGCTCGCCTCTCTTCCACTGTTGTATCCCAGAACTATATTTAAGATTCGCAACGAAAGAACCTGCTTCTTTTCAAAGAAAGACGAGGGGCGTGCGCGCCAATGTTTGATTTCGCTTTAATTTAACTTCATCGAGCGTTTGTCAATAGTAATATCACAAATTGCCTGTCGACAACTTTCCGTCGCGCACGCAATTCGTTTCAACTTCATGACTTTTCGATGAGATCCGCCTGACGTTTACGTTCAATAGTTTATCGGGTGTCTATTAAACCCGAGAGGAGCAATTAATGCAGAAAATCATCAAGCCACGGTTTGTTTACTACATATTTAAAACGAAGAAAAAGCGGATCAGAGAGTTTGAAAACTTAAATCGCGGTAGAGCCGCGTATATAATAGCGGTATGTTTACGAGCCGCTCTCTCTGACTTATTAAAATAAGCCAAAAAATCTTTTTTACTTTGAAATTAAAATAATGAAATCAAAAGTCTTATGATTACCATCGAAGACCGACAAATTTGGTTTGATATTTTTATTTCTCAACAGAGCTCGAGTCCATTAATTAAAGTATTACAAAGCGTATTGTGATGTTATATAGGTATATGGCCGAACGTTCCTCATGTGCAAATGAAAGGAACACTACACTTTTTTTGGAAAATAAAAGAAGAATTCCCTTTGCTATTATACGCGTCATCAAAGACTTTTGACTTTCATGGAAGGGGGCTGTATGCTCTCGCGGATATTTATATCGCTGACTCCATTTCGCCGATCTCGTCGTCACACAAGACATACGTTACGTTTCAGTCATGGGTCAAAAATTAATGGCTATGGATACGCGGGAATAATGAGAGTGCTGCCAGGCGGTATCAGTCGCAGATACATGCGATGGCACAAACGTTGGTAGACAGACACGTCGTCAGTTCGGTTTCTGCCGTTTCTGTCGGTGTCTGTGCTGGATATGTCGCACGCATCTCATACAGCCCGTTTTGCCGAGCGCCTTTTCGCAACACGGCGACAAAGGGCGTTTTTAGAATATTGATATCGAAGCTAACGACACTCAGCGTCTGGATTCGAGCGAGACGCAAATAGCAAAACATGTGGCCCCTTTTCCACCAAACTCCTCTTTTCGCAGTCTTTTTGACTTTTTATTTCTTTTGCAGGTATCACATCACAGCCGGTGACGTCCATGCCAAACGTGCATACCAATTGTCTTGGGCTGAAAAATGGTCGGTCAATATTTGGTTCGTCGCGGAATTCGCACGGTAGGAATAAGGTAATTGATTTCATTGCCTGGCAGTTGACTGCACTGCGTGCCAGAGAGCTGAATGGAGCCAACAGAATGATTAAGTTGACGTAAACAAACTCGATAGTTGGCACATAAAATTGCGTTAACTAGTTTTAAGTGATTGTTTTTAAATGTTTGTTTTGTTCGTTTAATTGGCCCATGGTGATTGATGGGATTCAATCATCTCATCTTACCGTGATAAAAAAACGAAAGAATGGGATGAAAAAAAAAAAGATTTGTGTATAACTCGACGGGACGAAAAAATAAATTGAAATTTGATGATTTGATTAAGGCTGAAACGAGAGATCCGTATGCTTGAATTTTTTGTTCGTGCTATTAAAATGCCATGCTCTCTTCGCGAAAAAGACAATGAATGGGAAAGACAATGCGTCATTTATGCTCGAATCAACGTCGTCTATTGCAATTACTTAAAAGAAATCAATATTTTCAATAATCCTTAATGGGAATTCTTCTTTTATAGTTAGATTCGTCCCTCATAAGGGAATACCTCCTGCAGCGCAACTCTTTTTTTTTCACTTATCAGTCGAGACATGCACATGTGTAATATATCCTGACAGCCAAACAAAAGAATAATGAAAAATCATGCCTCGCCTCTTTTGAAGACCAAGCAAAAACAGTCGGCTTGATTTTTGAATTATTCGTTTCCTTTGCAAAATAATAAGTTGAATGAAACGATCCCGCGTAGCTGTTATCACAGCCGAAGAAATGTTATTTCGAAGCGTTTTTCTCGACGTAATGAAGCATGCGTCAAAGACGAAGACATTGAAGAGAGAAGCAGCGACTGATGGGGAGATAGAAATTAAAGGCAATGACAAATTCACGTCGCGGGGATAATTGAAATAAATAAAGGAATAATAGAGGAACGTCGAGTAAGCGAGCAGGAAGTGGGTGGGACAGTGTACAACCCCTTGACATCTGTAATTAAATGAAAACAAAAAGAAAGTAATCGCGTGCCTTCTCTGCCTCTTTCTCTGTTTTGACGGAGCCAAGGCAGCGAAATGGGAGAATTAGATAGGGTGAGACAATGGTCCTCCTGCCCTTTCTCAATGAAATGTCGTCAGTCGACTGCCAAAGAACTAGATTATTCGTTTGCATCTCATACATCGCATTATTACTTTATCCTTTCGTTCAATTTTAATTAATTTAACTTGCACACCTGTATTGCATATGCATTTCAAACCACGCTCTAACTTTTCCCAGGTCATGCTTGTTTGCTTTGGCTTTTTGTTTCTCACAAAATCCGATTATGTTATGATTATCAATTTTTTAAGACTGCTCTTTTATTCTTGCAGGAATATTTTTTGTAACCATCGTTTAAACGTGCTCTGCACAAAGAATGAACAAAAATGGATCTCGATGTGAAGAGTATAACCACGAGAGGATCGATGCTATTGTTTTCAAATCGTTGCGTCCCCTGCAACAGAGCTTCGTTTGTATCGGAAAGGCTATTACGGGTGTTTCCCTAGTACCATTGGAAAACATTGGCAAAGACATCACAAAGCGATCTGGTGTAGATCGGGCGACACGAGCAATATGCCATCAAATGCCCGTAACCATCAATATCTTTCGCTCTCGGTGGAAAAAAAAGCAACCGCCAATTCAACGCAGTCGCTCCTCTCGTGATGCTGAAATGTTTTACATTGCAAAATCAATGTGGAAATCCATCGGGTTTCCCTTCGTACGAAACGCCATTTACAATCACTTTTTTCCCCTGTCACTTCCTGTTATTTCGTTCTCGCTGTATCCTTTTTTTTTCTTTCTCGTTTCGTCGTTTCATATCGCTTCTGCTAGATCACACAATCATTGAAAAGACATTTTGATACTCGTCGTTTTCAATGAACCTTCGAATGCAGAAAAAAAAACAATGAATTCACGCCCTGTCCTAATTGCACTTAGTCCATTACTGCACTCGGTGCGCGTGTTTCTGATAGCTTATCCCTCTCGTTCTGTTCGTTCTTTTTCCTCCGCTCAATATCAATTATTGTGTTAGCAAAATAATATCCAATTATTTGGTACTTGAAAAAAAATGAACTGAATTGTTTAATGATTTGAATAATTTGAATATTTTTGTGTTTATTTTGCGACTATTTAGAATTAATATAAAAACTGCAAGAGAATCATAATAAAATGAAAAACTGTAATTACTGGCAGTTCAGATAATTGAAGATTGAGCGAAAGAAGCTGTAACAAACTGAAATCAATTTGAGAAAACCAGCTCAACAGATATTTAGCGCTATTTCGTTGAAGCGCAGAGCTCTCTTGAAATTGTAAGAGGCAATCAGCCCTTTTTAAATACCACCCGAGTCTCCGTAACTCGAGTAGGCCGATAAAAAGTCACTCTTCGGATTGGGTAATAAAGCTCCAATCAACGGCTTAATTATTCGATTACGCTGGAAAGATCATCGCGCTAGCAGGAAAAAAGCAGGTCGGCCTCTCTTGCTCTCGCTTGAGTTGGAGCTTCAACAAGAGACTCCAAAGTATCGAACATAATTAGAAATAAATAGAAGACTGATTCTTTGTTTCAATGTCCCCGCGGAAAGATTTGATTGTTTTAATTAAACGGCGGGGGTGGGGTAAAGCTGAGAAGAGAATGCCGCAGCGAAAGCCGCCCGGAAAGTCTTCTTTCTCTGATAGGATTGAGAGTCAATTGGAGCGTAAACTGGAAATAACAACGGAAACGGACCGACGAGTCACGCCTCGATTGAAATAAAGACGTCAGTTCCTGCTTATTAGTTCGATGTTTATTTTACTTCTGCCTCCTTTGCTCAATCTTCATTTAATACAAAAACAACGACACTTTTCTGTTGAAACTTTTTTTCTTCTACTTGGACAGTTTACTTTCTGATGCTCTACACAAGTCCTTCCCCATTGGTCTAATTATTTCCTAGTGATTGAATGTCTGTTAATGAACTCAAGAAATTTCATTTTTTGATTTTGAATTTTTTTCAAATTGAATAAATTGGAATCTAACACAAAACATAAATATAGTTGTATATTCATGACTATATAGACATATAGATTTGACAGAATCTCAAATACAATTTTTTTCTAAATAAGTTTTTTTTTCTGCAGATATTCCTCTACATTGATGAGTTGCCGAGTACGCAAGATTTTGTACATAGCAATATTTAAGCAGGCTACATTTTAATTTCAATTCGTAACTCCGTTGAGTGGGAGAAGTAAACAGTCGGAACGACGGAAGAGAATGACTTGACGAGGCTGAAGTCGTGTGCTCGATTTACTTGTGCCTTCACTATCCTTGTGATTATTGTTCCACTATTTTTTCGTTAACCATCCCTCCAATCCGGTAAATATTATATGTTTAATTATCATAATGAATTATGATTCGAATTAATTTCATTTATTTTGTTCTTATTCTTTTTTCAGTTATCAATTTGTCTACGTCATTTAAGATGACGTGTGCAAAAACTGACCAGTAAGAATGAACGGTGCATTTATTAAACGGTGACGTAATGCCATGGTAATTTATAAACAGATCAAGAAGACACCAGTATAGATTACTGGCGCGTGCTACAATTGACACCACACCATGGACTTGAGTATCTCCAGCAAAGCGACCGGGTCAAATGAAAGATACTACCGATCGTTGCCACTTGTCGACGACTTTTTAACGACACTGTGAATCACCTACGCACTTCCAACTCGTCTCGAGATTAAAGAACGAGAGTGTCGTTGCACACGAGTATAAACCCATGATGCTATTTATACACTTTTTCTTTGATAGCAATACATTCATCATTCGTTCAACTAATAAAACTCGTTTAAGGGAGTTTCAAATTAAGACGTTTTACATTGATAATAAAACATGTGACATTTCGAGTACAACTGGAAGAATGAAAATCTTTGATGAGTCATATTCCAAGAAAGTGCAACTGCAGGGTATTAGAAGTCATCTACTCTTCATTTTATTTTCTCATTTCCTGAGACTATGAAAAAGTGGTATTGAGGCCAACAAAAAAGGAGTAGCGATTTAAAATTACGCAAATTGAATTTGGGTCGATTTGACAATACGAGAGAGGTTGCGAAACGGGCGACACTACGACAAATAGCAGCAAATCTTGCCAGCATTGTTGTGAATTTCTTGAGTTTCCTAGTAGCTGCATTACAAGTATGACTCTTATAAAATATTGATCACGGTTTCATCGTAAATATGCGGGCACCGCTGCGCGCCCGCTTTTGGCTTTGTAGAAAGTTTGAAAACTCGACGAGTGGATTAATATCACAGAGTTCTCGTTACTCGTTGTTGATTTTGTCTGTCTCCACACCCCACACCCAAAACCCCCCTCACTTATTCCTACGCCCATCTCGTTCTTCACATACACCCCGCGACGAAAACTCCGCCCCTATTTTCAAGCCCCATGGACGATCCGACCCCCTCTCGTTCCACTAACACCCCCGCGAGCAGTTCAAATGTCTCTAATGAACCGGCTTGTGTGCTTATATCCGTGGCTGTATAACTCCTTCATGTAAGCGCAAAATTGGTACAGTAGACAAATAGTACGCCATAAATACATGTACAAGAATTGAAAAATCTCACATACACACACACATGTAATTGAATTTGCGTTTGGGCATTTGTCGATTTCATGCATCTCATTTTATTCGACCTTACAATTCTATTTTCGTCTTTTCATTCTCAATATTCTTACCTTCCATCGTCTTATGGAAATGTGTAAATGTTGTAATATTGATTGATGTTGAATATTCACAGTAATGTAGCTGTCATTCACGGTTAATAAATTTCTGAAACTTTTCACTTCATCCTCGAATATTATTATCGAAAATTAGCTCTTTTATTTGCAGACTCGTAATTTCCAATTACATCGTCTTCTCACAATATTGTGCATCAATTTTGAGATAATTTTATAATACAAGTGAAATGACGCCTTCTTTTGAACGTAAATGCCAATAGCGCGTTGGCGAACGATAAAAATTTATATTGGGATGTTCGCTTCGACCCGACATAGTGAATTCAAACGAGCGTGTAATTGGCAGTATCATAAAAAAGAGTCAAGATCTTTGGCATAAGAAGGGTAGCAAACAGAACAGGAAGTAAGACGAAAAGCAACAACAGAAAAAGTGGGGGGCTTGTCCATATAATTTTTTATCCTTCCGAGCAACTCGGTCTTCTCGAACGACGATATTGTTAATATGCAAAGGAGCATCGGGAAAATGGAGTAGCGAGGAATAAAAAATATAAGCATCCGATATTGTCAGGGGGAGTTAGCTATGGGAATATCGTCTTTATGGAATTTGTATTCTTAGCAGATTATATATTTTATTTGTCCGACAAAGTACATTTATAATAGAACAATTTTGTCATAAAAATAATTGTTTTCATTCAGTCATTAAATTCAATTATTCTAATTTGAAATTCTGTTTTTTGTTTTCAGTTAGAAGCCATGGATCAATAGACACCGATGATTATTTTTGGAATGATTATTACTTATGATAATCAACGAAGATTTGGTTTCGGGAAGTTGGCAGGAAGATTTCGCGGGATGAGGAACAAAATGAAAACTAATGCACAACCGCATGAGAAGCGCGCGGAACTTCTTGAAATTGGAGTCAAATCAGGAAAGGACGGAAGGGCAGTATGCTAATTTATGGTACCCTGGCGTTCTATTACGAATATTTATCCTCGGTGAGTTTAATCTAAACTTTCAGAGACTGCCAATGCGACCCCCGTCTCGTTCTGCTAGGCCTCCGGCATCTTAAAGACGCATTGTCTCGGAACTTGTCAAAACAATTCATTGACCTGCATGCGCTCCGCGACGTTCTATAATTATAGCAGCTGGTCACACTGCGATTCTTTCTGCAACGCCAACCGTTATGCTTCGCTCGTAAATTTTGCTCGAAGGACGAACTGGGGTATTAATATTAAGAAGTGTAGAATTGATCTCTTGATTCGCGGCTATACATCTTCGGAGACAGTTTCATTCATGAACTTATTGAGCACTCGATTGCGTCATTTTATATTCAGAAGTTCATACGTGGTCGCTATTTATAGCTCTATGCTCGTTATTACTTAAGCGGAGCCTCGTAAATTTCTTGCACCACAGTTGATAAGTCTATGGTGACTGTTTGATCACTATGGTATTGACAATTTTATACATTCGTATAATCAATTAATAATAATAATAAAATCAAATGGATTAGGATAAACTTTCTTATCATAATAATGTTCGATTTGATGGTAAATAAATCTGAATGTGTTTAATTAAACGTAGATTCGTCAAGGCCAATTGCTTATCGGTAACAAGGTTTAAGTTGAGTTTGACTTAACTGCTAGTCCGATAATACGAAATTCCTTCGTTTACCGCATGAAGCGCGTGAGCTTCCTTTGGCATCCTTCGCGGATGTTCGAGGGAGCCAGAAAATAAACCACTATTAATCCACATTGGAATTGAGTATTATTAGGGATACAGCCCCGGATTTGGGGTAGATCGGGTTAAAATCTCAGATGATCGTATCCCAAAAGGAATCCGGAAATTCTCGCATTACACTTTGACACGATACGCAGACATCAATAAATTTACTATCAGATAATCTCTCAGGCACTAAAATCGTTTCGATTTCCGGACACTTAATTGGTATTGCGCTCTGATTGTACGAATACGACAAACAAACAAAGACTCGTTCACGAGAAGGGTGATCCGGATTCAAATATAAGCTTTGTTTGCAATTAAGCATTGTAGAAATTCTAACTAAATAATAATATATATTAATTCGCATCGTGGAGTATGGCAAAACCGTTTACGTAGCTGCTCAAGTATCATTCGTAGATTTGTCGCGCTCTGTGTCTCGGCTTCAGACTATTTCTTAATTAAATGCAGTTTCGAGTTAAAAATGAAATTAAACATAAAGCGGGCGACTTTTTTTTCCTTTACGCCACCAACAATGGCTGACTGGTTGCACGTTTTGAGCAAAAGCGGCTCTGTACCGACCTGTGTGGCGGCATGCATATTTCACGTCGTAATAATTAAACTGGTGGCTTGAGCGATTATGAGTTTCATTTTGTATTCTCGCGATAGCAAATTCCTCGAAAGGCACCCCAGCCAGTGTTATTGAAATTTGAATTATCAAACGATAAATGTGAAGTCAATTTTCATACGATGGCTATGTTGTTACGTCGTGCGTTCAATTAGGTATACGTATAAACTAGGCTGACGCATGTAATCGATTTCCAATATTTTCCAAACAGAAATGAACTGCAATGTAGTTCATTTGGGCGGAGTCGTAACAGAATAATCGAATTCGAGTATTCCTTGGATGGGTCATAATCAATTGCAATGTCAATTACACGACGGCGACTCTAGACGTTATACATGACACCTCCGTCAATCCCCACCTCATTTTCCAGACGAGCCAATCACGTATTATTTAATTAGAATGATCAATCATCAGGTGTCAGTTACCAGCCTACGTAATGCATGATCGATTGACGTCTGATTTTAGTTCGTGCACCAAGTATTACTTTCCCTATCAATTTTCTTAAAATTGTGTTAGGAATTATGATCCAATTCTACAATCGTTTTTTAACAAACAAAAAAAAAAGAAAAAAGTATACGCAAAGTAGATGGTAAAAAAAATATTTTATGTTTTTCTTGTTTATTACTGAATAATTAGTACCTATAAATAGATATGGTGAATTTTGATTGGATGCTTAGAATTGTTGTGACTTTGTCTGATGACGTAGAACGTGATAAGACTTGATAAGAGAAGCGAGCTAATTCGCGTCTACCCCTCGAAGTTCAAAGTTTGGCCGGAGTTAACGGTTTTAAGGGATGAAAGAGTATAGATCGATGGCTCGCGGTTGGATGGTGATGGTCCCGCGACAGGGTGGCTTGTAAAAGGTAAAGATAGGAAGCAAAAGAGGCGAAGCAAGAAATTGATATAGCACACGAAAATGAATTTCCCTCTTTCTCCTTGCATTGCCTACGAAGAATATTCCACGGCAATCTGCCTTCGTCTCGCTTTTTATGCTTTTTATGCTCATTTTCAATTTGGCCTCACTCCACGCGCACCTCCACGAGCAACGTCAAACCCTCCGGTTTCCCATAAAACCTGTATTACCATACCGTTTTTGCCTCCTTCTTTTCCAATTGCCTTATCTCTCTCGATCGTGCAATGTCGACATACTCCTTCGTATTTTTTTATCTTTGTTCTTACTTTACCCCCTTCCCCCTCTACTTTCGATGACAACTTGAATACTAACGCAAGCATTATAGGCGTGTGAATGTAGTAAGGGGTTGTTGCTATTCCTTTAGATTCAATTTTCTTTCTATCAATTTCATTATCATATTATTCGAACAAGAATCTTATTACAGAGAAAATTTTTTCAACAGTTTTCTAATAATGAAAAGAAAATATTTCACTGCCAATGAAACAACTTGTCAGCTGCTTGTTTGTGTGATAACTGTTCAATGTAATTTTTTTTCAAGCAAAAAATCGTTCAGACAAAACTTATTTGTCACGAAAGAATAATGGACTAGCGGTCAAAAACGTTAGTCGATGCTGATAAATATCAACAGTCACTCCTAGCCACCCTAGTCGTAGCTTTCTTTAATCGCTTCTTTCAACGTAAATCTTTGGTCCTTATTTATTTTGTCCAAATAGTAAATTAGTTTAACTAATGAAATATCAGAATTTATGCAAAAGTGCTCATTAATTTCAGTTGATTATCATCTTTTTTAAATTTTATTTATATTTTTTTATTATTATCAACAAACAAAAATTGAAACAATTAATTTAATTATAAATTTCTTTGTGGCATTGTTAACAAATGGAACATGCTACATCTGAGTTGAAAAGTTTGAGGAGGAACTGCAGATGCAGTGTAAATGTAAAAGTTAAACACAATTAACCATCAGAAAAATCACAACAATTTTTCTTCTTGAAAAAATTGCAGATTCATTGATACGCACCAAGAAAGTGTCAGATGCACTTTATTTAAGTGATTCTTATAACTTATAAATATTCAACGAATTGATTACAAAGTTCGTAGACTGTTCAATTAAAAGCAAAGTGTGAGACAAGAATATCGATTCTTGTCGACTTGTAGCTGGCTCGCCATCGCGAAGTTTACGCGTCATTCATTGATATTTTAATGGACTGTGTAAAAGGATCTTAAAAATCACCGCCTTAGGCCAGAGACAAAAGAATTAATGGAAGCCGCAGAAACTCTTCTTCTGCCATCGTCACTTGCCTCTTTTTTTTCGTTCCATTTTTACGGTTGTCAATACCAAGACCGAGACAATTGTGAAAGACGTCAAATGCCATTGGTTGTAATTTATTCAAATTAGCCAAGGATTATTCATTAAAAGTTACGACGTGCGCAAGATGGAAAAGATTGCTTTTTATTCTAAATCGCCGGCCTGATAGTTAACAGATTTGAAAAATCAGTTATTTCATTTTTTTCACATCACTAAAACATACTAGAAAAACTGATTAAACTTATCAAACGAAAACATGTGCAAATTATTTTCACATTCTACAATTATTAATGACAGATAAAAGATAAAGGCGAAATGAAATAATATGAATTTTTTGGTGTCAGAAAATAATTGCCCCGAATGGCAAAAGTGGTATTAAAAAATAACGACAATAAATCTGACAGCGCGTCAGGAGCAGTTCAACGAAGCGAGATTTCGTCGCCGAGTGTAATAACACACGTCTCTGTACATCTCCTTTCACGCGTGTTAAATGAAAAGCCCGGCTGCGGAAGCGAGCATTTTTTGACCGATCATCTTTATCAGAATCGTTCATACGGAGAGATCGGTTTGTGAAAGAGCATTTCACATTTACGCACAGAAGTCTCGCGCTTTGCACATTAACGCAAAAAAAGCTCTGGTTTTTCGCATTGTACGTCGAGTGTTTCGATTTCAAGTATACGTTGTCGGTAAAGGGCAGACGTTGACGCACTAGTGTGCACATAACAAGAACAAACGTTTCTGGCATAGTTGGTACCTACAGGGCTGGAAAAAATATGGGAAACCCCATCCTTAGTGGGGATATGGCGAGCGCCTCTCCGCGGTTGTCTCTCTCGCTCGCGCGATAGGTACGAAATACTACGTATACGAAAGCACAAGCAAGCGCAAGGGTTGAATTTTAATTATTTTCTCTTTGGAGGGTATAATATTTCAATGCTCGGCCAGCCTCACCTCGCGCCACCGCCATCTCTGTCAAGTAATGTTATTATAATTATACATGCGACTGGCAAATGTATATGCGCGAACTTGCACATTCGTCCGGTCATTTCTTACGCCCGTTCACCATGCATCGTGTGTGTTTTGTTTTTACTTTTCTCTCACACCCCTTCCATCGGTGAGCCTCCCCCCCCTCCCCTCCTGCAGGCGCGCGTTCACGCCCGCATTCTTCTTTTGCGATTCTTTTATGCTTTCTTCTGCCTTGTTGCAATTTGTTATGCGCGCTCTGTGGAATATAACCCGTTGTTTAGACGACTCGTTTTCGAAGTTGTGGCAAAGCAGGAATCAAGACTGATGAAAATGCGCCGCAACCACGTTGCACGTATATCGTCTGAACCTAACAGTATTTCGTTTGCGCTGTACCGTCGGGTTTCTCCAAGATACTTTCACACTGTTTCAAACTCAAGAATTAAAAATGTTCTCACAACAAAGCATCAGCCTTCAATCATGAATATTCTTATTCTTTATAACTGAAACATACGCTTTCGTCATGGCATAATTTTAATTTCTTTTTCTTCTACGCTCCTCTTTCCCGAGAGAACAATATTTCGCAAATTTTCGTTAATTGCGAGTTCTTGATTTGAATAAATTGAAGTTTAAATAGAAGAAGTAAGATTGAAACAAAAAAGTTCGGGGCAAAAAATTTTCGCCGCGAGGCAAAAAATTGCGTACCTAATGAAGAAAAGGATGTTACGAGCGTTGGCGATGAACAAAAATTTGTCTTTTTAAATCCTTTCAAATATCGGATATGAATGTGAGCATACACGCGCCGTTCAATAGCAGGGTAAAACGTCACATCAGCCGGACTAACGAAATTCAGAGGAAGAATGGAGAATTTCCAAAGAACAAGCGAAATCGCCCAGTGGCGGAGACTTCGCCGACATGTACCACTGATGTGGGGAGACCCGCACTCAGAGTCGACGTCGCGCGGTCGGGCTGTATTAGATTTGCTTCCTGGGACACTTTAATCAGAATGTACCTATGCAAATTTTTAAATACACATTCTCGGCTCGTATGATATTTGTATAGGTCAGACGAAGATATTTTGCCAGCGAGTGAAAAGGACCGCTACTTGGGTGTATGGGAATTAAAGAATTTGCAATTCTGAATCCTTTAGCGTTGGTGCCTGTATGGTGTCTGCAAGGCGGAGGATGATTTTTTCATCGTATCACAAAACTTTGATTCTGTGTACTCGGCGTGAAAAAAAAATTAATTCAAGCATCAAGTATTATACTTTCATTCGTTGGAGAAAATTTTTTTTCCCTCGGACAACAGAGCGTCTCAATCGCAATGAAGTGTAACAACTTGAAACAAACGAATTCCGTAACCTACCGTGATTAATTTACAAGAGGAAGTTTAATTTAAAAATAAACCTGTTCCAGCGTCAATGGAGATGTAAACCGCGTGTTAAACACGACCGCGAGTGAAAACTGAGAGCGAAAGAAAAATACTTAGTTCTAGTTCATCGAGTCTTGTAAAAGTTCAAAAAACCGAATGACGAGGTATTGTCACACGGCAAGCAGCCGTAGCTCTTTTCTTTATTTCCCCAGTGGCAGGATGAAATTATACATTTATTTTTCCTTTCGCGAGTACCCTCTCCCCGAATTATTTTTTTTCTTATTATTATTATATTTGAGCGCTAGAAAAGGTAGTGTCTCCGTCTTCTTATTAGCAAAAGCTAATTGGAAACACAAATGGTTATTCATGGTATAAGGGCACGGACATTCGGAGATGGTTTTTATTTTGTGTATTAACTCCGTATTTGCTCCGGATAATTATGACTTTTTTTTTCCCGGCCAATTCGAATGAATAATTGATTTGACTCCGCCAACTCCCCGGCATCGCTTTCCTCTCAAGCCGTCGAATGCTCGAGCCTTTTGACGATCGCGAATCTCTTCGAATGACAATCAACGAAGAAAAATAAAGATCACAGCATTGAAATATTCAATGAGTCTCGTCGTCATTATGCTTTGAAAGATGCTGTAACCTAAGAGTCGAAGGAGGTTTGTTCAATGATGCAGAGGTGCATTAAAAATGCAGGCATAAAGAGCAAACCGTGTCGCACTTTTTTTCCACCTACTGCCCCTTTTTAACGATGCCTGTTTTCTCATCAATTGCGTTACCGCGTGAATAAATCATCCGCTCTTTTTCAGCGGATTTCTTCTGTATATTTTTGATTCGCCGGGGGTTTTTATTTCTCCAGTCTTGATAGGTGTTTTTGTGTGACGGGGATTAATTAAGGGCTTCGCGAGGCCTGAGTAAATAAAAGTAATATTTTCTGATATTCCGTTGGGAGTAGAGCGTCTTAAAAGAGACCGGATAATATCCAGGGGAAGGCGCTTCTTTTCTGAAAAATATGAGTTTAATAAAGCTCAAGGTGTGTGATGTATGAGCGTTCAAAGAAGGGAACAGCTCGATACATTAGTTTGTTTCGATTTTGAGAACACCGCCTCACGTGAATTATAAACACTTTCATATTTACAGCGTCTAATTTTCCGTCCTACTTTATATGGAAGTTTTCAAAATTGATATACAAGTTTTTGAATTTACATTCGTCCGCTTCTTGAGTCTTTTCATAAATCGGCCAACGACATTGTAATACATATTCCGTTCATCAAAAAGTTATAGGGTGATTTTGAAATAGACGTTTTTAAATATTCATGAAAGCGGTCGCAAAATTGATAACAAAATAGCGAATATGAAAAAGATGCTCGTGGCTGAATCTGAGTCACAATTGCTCGTAACTTATCCAGATAAGGGGTTGTAAAACGATGCCATAGCTATCTGCCAATATGGTTTTACCCCTCACAAGAGCTACGGACAAGCCGAGAAGTAAGGGACTGTTTTGTAGGAATTGATGCAATTTGAATATCACAGTATTGCCACGACTCTTGAGATGGAAACGCATATAAGGACATTTACACCGACAGATCTGTATCTCAGCCGGTTTCCCTTGATTCCCTTTCAAGCCTCTGATGTAATCAGCAAAAAATACATACCAATTCTGAGATTTAGTACGAATCAATATTTTATCCAAT
This sequence comes from Trissolcus basalis, assembly GCA_025266255.1. Lineage (NCBI taxonomy): Eukaryota > Metazoa > Arthropoda > Insecta > Hymenoptera > Scelionidae > Trissolcus > Trissolcus basalis. The sequence goes on from JAAMPD010000008.1 coordinate 144,740, forward strand.
ATATGACTGAATTGTTAACAACTTAAGTGTTAAGTTCATGGGTTAAGTGCTCCATAGCAATTGATGAAATTAAATTATACAAATTTATATTTTTCAATGACTGTTTTTAATTAATGATGAATTTTTCTTATTACAGGGTGCATTGCTATTGAAGCAGTTACGAGAGCTTTTTCATCATTGTTTATTGAAATTGACACTCACTGTGTATGTTCTGCGGAGCGTCAATAACGCCAATGGAGCTTCTTAACTTATGCGTAAACCTCTTACGCTACATCACTCCTTTGCGTTGTGTGCAATGCACCCTTCATCGAGTTCTCACCCCTCCTTCGACCAGTCTGCAGTCATCTTGCTCGCTCGTGCTTAGACAAGATGTATCGCAAAATCTGTACGATAGGGATGAGAGGCAAGACTGCACCTTGGCGGGGGTACGTCGAAAGGAGATGGTTTTGAGACGATGAGACCCGTCACATTTCACTACAGACTAATAACTTCTGAATATTCATTTCGTGTTTCTCCTTGCTTGCTTGCACGCCGTAAGCAAGCCTTACGGCTGCATTCACAATCGAAAATTCGCATGGATTCACATGGGATAACAACGCTTAAGAAAATTTGAAGGGCTCCCGCAGTGGAATTTGACATCATTTTCAGCGACAAGATTACAACTTATCTAAGAGCTATGTTGTTCGATTATAATTAGCTTCAATTGTTTACATTATTCTCAAGATCCAGCAATTGGAAAATTAGAGATGTAATATCTCTCCTCCGTTTGATTGAAGTGGAGTCTCTTGTTGTGATAGCAGCTTTAGCAATTCCCCCCAGTTTTCCTAGGACAAAGCGAGAAAAACAGCAGCGTCGCGCGAGACGGTCGCCATGGCAACTGCGAATTAAGTAATCAATGAATTTATTATTGACATTGATGTCTTCGTTCTTCCACCTATCGCCTTATTGGTTCTCTCGTCGCCTCGTCTCGTCGTGTTTCAAATCTCATAAAGCTCCTTCGCAGCCGTCCGCCCTTTGCCACCTGATTAATAAGCCGATGCTACGTGTATCAAAACGGGACTCGTGCGCTGGAATGTCTCTCAGAATATTGCCACGATCCTTTCATCACCCACGTTGTAGCGTTATCAATGTAATCTTTATATTATGACGAAAAAAATTATAGTCTAGGTAGGAGACATTTCATGCAAATTGAATTCCGATTGGGTCGCGAGTTTGAACAATTTAATTTTGTCGCCAGGGAAATTGAATTTCGTCATACGTGTCGATGAGAAACAATGTTATACTAGATTCACAGGCATTTTCGCAAAGCTGATCTAAAGCCGATCGACTCATTCAACTGCGGGGGATACGCCGGGGTCGCTCCAATTGCAAGGAAGAGTTCGTGCTGGAACGTTGCAAGCCAATAAAAGAGACGCCACGCGCCTGCTCCACTCCCACGAATTTGCGACAAATGAGCACAGACAAGTTTCCTCTGGTGTAATACCACACAAAGCGGTATCTGTTAATACTGCGGTCTTCTTTTTGTTTGCTTTGTTTCGCGTTGCAATTGACTTCCCAGGGATGATCGTTATTCTTTTGTGTCACTAATAAACGAACACCGACTTCGTGCTTTCATTTTACTCCAGAGGAAAAATTACGATAAACAACCAAAAACACGCACAATTTTTTAGCACATAATTTATTGCCACGATGTCCATTCTTCTATACTTTGAGAGAAAAAAAACTGAACATTCAATTTTACTCGTATTTCTGTCAAGCAATCATGTCCCCTCGTGGGATACATTTCCCGAGGATAGAGAATCAACAGCACGAGCTCATGTTTCCTCTGAATTCGAAAATTGTCGGCGTCTTTCGCGGACTGAACGCCACAATCGAGGATTGTAAATTTGTGATATCTATTTAATGTTGGCGATCGAGCTCATCCCCCTAGTTGGGTCGAACTTTCATTGTTTCAAGCGAGCACCACCCCACCAGTTAGGAAACGCGTGATAATAAATGTAGAGAAAATGAAAAATTATGAAAAACTTCCTTTTCAGCCTTAGTAATCCTCGCTGCCCCCAGAGATGATGCTTTAAAAACCCTCGCCGCCCTTGCTCCTCTCGTTTGCTCGATCCGGCCATTCCTCCTGTAGTCCTAGCAGAGTGGGCGTCTGGACACAGAAATTATTTATACGCAGGAGTCTCTCTGACGACATTACTGCCGTGTTAGTATTAAATTATAATGAACGACTTGCTACGAGACGCAGTGATTTCACCGCACACAACCACTCCTCTAAGTTTTGTCGCTTGACTTCTTTTACAACGTGATTTCGAAGGAAAGAAACTGCTCTAAGAAATAACAGAGGGTCAACTGTCTATATAATTAACCCGCGATTGGATTTTGCAAAGTTCAGAAACACTTGAAGAGAATACCTCGAAGACATCTGGATGAAATTTTATAGATGAAATTTTAAATGTGAATCATGTAAAAAGAGAGCAACCGAGTTTGAACTCTACAAACACGAGAAAATGGAACAGGTATTTTTTTTTCTCGTTGTTGTGCATTTTTCTTTTGCTCGGACAGAAAATCCTTTGATCCAAACACTTGTCCAGTATATTGCATATTACGCACGACCAAAAACATAACAAAGTTACATAGGAAGAGCTTGGAACAGAGACGGGTTGAGATTTTGCGGTCTCTTTGGCCAAACCGAACACAGAGTCCTTGCAACGTAACTGCGTCAATTTCGCCCTGCTATCGTGTCTTCTGGGAACCTTGTATTTTTTCTGATTTTATCGGCATACATACGTAGCATACCTTGAAACAAGGTTGTATGATGCATATCTTTCGCATGAGGTATCACTTTGCAAATGTTTGCCATAGTTGAATTTCAATTTAAATAAATAATCAATTTTTAATTAATTTTATTTCATAATTTTTAATTCATATTATATTTGTAAAATTAAGACGATCGTAAAGTATAAGTTGAGCACATAGAAATTGTTCATGGCAAGGTAAATCCATATTGAGAAATGCCACGACAACCAGTGATTTTTGTTTAGTGGAGTAAAGTAAGCATAAAAATAAACGTTATGGGTCTAGTTGAGATGAGAGGCAGCTCGGTTTTGTGCCGCTAGGTATAGGTGCAACGTACTTACTATTTTACTTTAAACCACATGTAATACGCAAGTACAAAAATGGTGAAAAAAAGTCATGTTTTGCTTGTACAAGCTTAGTCTGAAAACTGTGAGAAAAAGGGAACGACAACGCAAAACAAGGAAGCAAATAACAGACGACAATGAGTATTGCTTTGAAGAAGAGGGGATGCTGAAAAACGCTTCTAATGGTATTGTGAGCGCTCAAACAAACACGTAGAATGCCTTAGTGATTTTTAAAACGCTTGGTCCTTCGCTTTTTTACCTTGTTCCTCAGCTTTTCTGGAAAGCATTTTTTCTCTCTTTTTCGCATTTGCGCTCCTCGAACCTCTCTCTTTTGCCGATGAAAAAATCAGCCATTCGTAAATATCTTAAGTGTTTCGCGGTGCGTTTTGCACAGCGCTCTCTCGGTCCAGACCTTTGTTGATTTGTACATTATTTGGTGCTCTGTTTGTTTTTCAAAAATTATCGTTCCAAATTGTTTCACTTTTCTTCCAAATTAACTCCAAGAAAGTGTGGTTTCACCCCTTAATTTCATAATGCTTTGTAAATTGTGCTCAAGACTCTCCAAACTTAAATTATAGTTCATTACTAATTTATTTGATATTAATAAAAAGTATTAATAAAAATTATTGTAAAAAACGTTGTCGAAGTAAATTCTGAAAGAGAATTTTTACAATTTCGTATAAAAAATATTGTAAAATGATGAGACCCTCGAGCTAAATAACATATTCAATCCATGTTCGCTTTATAAGATTTTTAATAAGGGAGAATGTATTCTTACAAGAAGGATTATAAGGATTGGATATTCGATGAGACTTTTTCTTCTACGTCATACATGTTACATCACAAATAATTTGGAAGTTGCATTCCAATTAGCTTGTTATTTGCAAAGCAAACACTGTAACCGCAATAAGTAATGTAATAAGATAATTATATTCCAAAGTTAACGCTCAAAGCTGAATTTTAACAATATGAAAATTGTGTTGCTATTCATCAAAATAGCAAACGAATTACAAGAATCAACAAAGTTTACGAACTCACCGCTATTAATGTATTAATGTTGTAATCATTACGCAAAGTGTAAATTTATTAGTGCATTATCTATATTATCCAATTTTTAATTAGTTCTAATTGAGTTTACTCATAGTTCAATTACGTGGCTGACGCAGTTACATGCTACGCACAGTTCTACATTAATGTCGTGTAAACATGACCTACGTGTATTCACGTTCCTCTATCAAGATTCATCTTATGGAGACGTGAAACAAACTTTCCGGCCGCGTTCCCTAAGAATTTTATCTTCATGTCCAAAATGTCCTGTAGTAAAAAAAATTTTGAGTCAATTTTTTTTGCAGCAAATGAAAACGTTCGCAGGATATAAATGAAACTATGAGCTTTCCATTAAAAATACATCATTGTACTTTTTTCAACTTATCTTAATCTTCTTCAATGTTTAATTTAATTCAATTAGAAAGGTACGACCTCATAAACGAAAGAACTGATGAAGGAACATTGTATCCTGAAGAGATACGGGGTTTATTTCCTGGAAACCAAATATAAGAGAAAGAAAGATGGGTGGTGACTCATTGGCCATGAAATATGATGTAAAAAGGTTCGATAATTGATTACACAGATTTTTTATGCCACAAGAGACATTAATTCTCGCCACGGCTCGAATCCACCCCTCTGAATAATTCCGCTCGAAAAATCACCGAAGAAGAAGGAGTAACAGGGAGGAACGACGATGAAATACTCAAATGCAGACTCCTCAGAGTCTTCTTTGCATGTAGCCAATTACCTTTCGACTCTTCCTGTGAAATCCAGATCGGGGTTATCGAGCTGAAAAGCTCGCGAGCACGAATTATTAGCGCAAATCCTACAATGTCTTTGTTAAGATGAACTTTCTTAATTAGGATCGATTCTTTTGATTCTGCTACTTCTTTTGAAACTAAGTCGATAACTGAAAGGAACGTTTGATTATAGACATGGTGTATTTATTCGACGGATAAATCAATTGGCAGATTAATATCATACTCTCATTTTCATATACAGAAACTGTAATTGGACACCAATTTCGATGAATTTTGATCATATAAAAATTACACGCCTGAAAGGAGCTTTTATAATTTTCGCGAGACGCGGCATCTTTATTTTGATTAATCGATTCAAGCGTAACAGTCAATAAAAAAAATACGCTCAACCGCTAAAAAGGGTGCGTCAGAGAATATTTTCTGTGTGAAGAAACACGAGATCTAATATTAATTTTTATCGAGGCGCAAACGCCGCCGCGGATAGCGATATACGATCAAGGGTGAGCTTTTTGTAGCGCCGATGCTGAGGCGAGAGAAAAAAGAAAACGCCAAGAGGGAGAAGGCACGTTACGAATTGATTAAAATATGACCGGGCGAGGCAGAGCGCTTTGTTTGGTAAAAATCATTCGCGTAGTAATTTGAAAATATTGAAGCGACCAGCATGAAAACACACGAGCGCTCTGTCGTTGGACGGCAGACACGAAGCGTCGGTTCACACATCATCCTAATATGATTCACAGTCGAATCTTGATTCTAGCCGCGTGTGCATGTATTGATGAATTTTTATGGTAATTAATTTCAAACACACCTATATAAAGGCACATTGAGAACTTCCACCATTCGTTATATTATCAAAGGAAATCATATAAAATCTTTCTCAATTAATTTGTTCGTTTGATATTAAATTTTTTTTGTGTACTTTTTTATAGAAAAATTACATTTGTAAAATTTCACATAAAATAGTTTTTAGATTTAATTTATACTTTTTTATAATATTTGCAATCATTTTTTTATTAAACATTCGTTTGTTTTTTTCAAATTGATTTTCTGAACAAAAAAATGTTGAATTGAAAGTGTAAATACATTGATTGTCATAGATAAATTCGGTACGAGTAACAAAAGTTAATACCCGATGCAATCTTCTAATTGTATAAACGCGTATCGTACAAGACGTAGTTGCACTCAAACCTGATTCGATCATCGTACCGTGTCTATAAATAGTGTTACTGATGATGGAAGGCTCTAAACGAGATGATATGGCCTCTGATCGACCCAATCAATGAATCCACTAAATCATCGTCTAAACTGACGGCCGCAACACATGTGTTTGATGCGCCGTTGTCTGTTGGTGGGCGGCCGGAAGAGTCCACTCATCCAGTGATTGTCGATGTACAGAATCTTTATGAGGCCATGCGTGTACTCTCAATATATAGACATTGAATACATTCAGCATAATACATCGATTATTTCTCTTTCACCGTCGTATGATTTACAACATTTGCTTTGAAGATTAATCTCGAACGTAACTAAATTGAACACTGAAAAACAGAATAATCAGCATTAATTGGGTAAACTTTTATTGGATAATGTGTTTTCCATCAGCGACTGAAATTGTTGTGTCAGAATTCGAAGAATTTGCTTCACAATATGACGCTCGCACAGTCAGATGAATTGTTTTTAATATCTTGTCATAACATTGATTAATTTTTATTAAAATTCATCAAATTATTCAGTTGTGTTGTTGCAATTTAATTTTCAAGGAACTTTTGCTTTTTAGATTAAAACTTTGTTTTCTGATTCGAAATGAATATCATAAGATAGGTAACAAAGACTGTGTGCGAAAACGATACGACAAAGTAGATGAAAAAACATGCGATATTCGATGGTCAGAGTTTAGCAATTGGGTATCGACTTTTCCATTAACCGCAAAACTTGTGGCTACTGTAACGATGAAATTGGCTGTACGACGAGAGAGTCAAGTTGTACGGAATCGAGGTTTTCGGAAGAGGATGGAAAATCGTACGGTGATATGGCGCAGACGAAACAAGGTACCAACAGATGAGGTGCCGCTGTCTGGGAAAGGGGGTCGAAGGGAAACGACATTAATTCTCATAACATTTTACGATGCGATATCTGACCTGTGTCAAGTTCTTCCGTCGTTGCGAAGCACAGTTTAGGACTCATAACTCCCAATAACCTTAAGACTTTGTGAACAATTTTCACTGAAGGAGATGAAGACCACCTAATCGGAAATTTTACCAAAATTTCCAGTCAATGAAAATAGTTTGAAATCTTTCTCTCTCTCTCTCTTTGGCTTGGTTATTAAAATTTCAAAGTTCTGTTCGATTGAAACATGTATTTGTATTTGAAGCTCTTACGAAGTCACTTAATGATCGATAACTTTGAAAGCGTGTCGCGTATAAAATAGCGTCAAAAACTTGTACGTTCAGTGTAGCACGAAAATCGTCGTTTGCATCCGCCAAGTATTTTCAACCCCATTTAAGAATACCATATCGACGGCGCTGCTGCTCCTTTTTGATCTTGCTAAAGAATTCATTAAGTTTTGCGGGGCGCGGTTAGATATTAATATGGGACTGAAGAAATACCAAGCGTGTTTTATGCTTCGCTGGCGCCTCGAGCTCGGGCGCAAAGAACGAACGGATGATGTTCGTCGGTACCTCTCTTCTGGCACTTGATCCTCCCTCCAGCGAGAATGGTCCTCAGTTATATCGATCACTTCAACGTTCAAAGTCAGTCTTTGAGCCTGTATCAAATCATAATTGCACACACTGACACTGAAAAGATAACGCCATTCAATAATCATCAGGTATCATTTTTTATATCAAATCTTTTTATCTTATTTACTGTAATACGACTAATTTATTTTTTTCATACTCAGAAGCTCCATTGGTTTTTATTTAGGCTTCGACACAAGGGGTATCGAGATAGCTCGAACACTGTGATAGCTATCGGATAAATAGTGGCTCAATGAGGGTTGTTTCACGTCGGCGGAGTGCATTTGGCCATCAAATAACATCGGCAGCGCCTATAACCAGCTTACGTCCCAACATAAAGTCGGCTTGGCTCCTCTTCCTTTTCGGTCTTCGTGCTATCAGACTGTTGGTGTTAGAGGTTCCGCACGATGGCCACACCATCGCATCGAACTACTAACTCGTGATCAGACGACCAAGTCGTATCAGAAGTTGCTACTCTTAGGGGTTTCAAGACCGTGATATCAGTTGATTGGACTTTCTCACGTGTTACTGCTCCGAATATTGCACCAACTAAACGTTTTAGGGCATAAGAAATACCCTATTTATTTCGTGCACAGGGTTTAATTGAAAATTTTACAAACTCGCCGGCAAGAATTGTTACCTACATCAGACGAAGAATCCTTTAATTAAATTTTTTTATGGTGATTGTGATGTATGATACTGGCCGCTGCTTTTGTGGATTAGGGACGATATGTGATGAGGTATCGGCGATCTTATGGGACGCAACAAAAGTCATGGGGAAAGCCCAATAACTGGCCAATATCGTCGATGTTGGCACACACACTGCAATATAAACGTTTATTCTCCAGCGTGCGTCTGGTCAAGCCCCTTAGTGCAGGACGGTCTCTGCTCCAAATGACACTGTTCTAACAGTGGCTCTCAAGATCTGCAAAATAAAACCAAAGAAAAGTTGACATTTGTAAACAAGATGATTTTCAAACTTAGATTAAATTCATTTGACTTGAAATTGCAATTTGATATTGTAAACAAAATATAAAGTCGACAAAAATGTTTGCAAATTATGAAAATATAATCACACAAATTCTCAAAGTAAAAGCTGCTGATTGAGCATCAGTTCTGAAACTGACAGATAGTCAGACGATAAGACAAATATTATATGTCAATATATTTGGAGTACATGTGCTTTCTTGTGTATTCCGAAAACTTGACGTTCTTCTATCTATACCGAACGGGACAGCGAGCAAACGGGGATATTGTTATATACGACATTGTCAAGAATAGTCTAGAGGAAACGAGAGAGAGAGAAGCTACAAGAGATATCGCCGGCTACCAATTACAGCCGACCAAGAGTTATTGAAAAGATCCCCAAGGGTGAAGCCTTGGGTGAGATGTGTTTCATAGAGCTAATGAACACTGATTACCGTTCGTTGAACGATCCTTGATGATTTGTAGCTAGATAGCATGTCGTAAAACTGGGAAAACGCGAAGGCGTTTGGGATTTGTTCGAGTGTACGATCGGACAAGAATGGTCGGAATGATGACAAAATGGCCAAGTAAAAGAAACCAATATAAGGCCAAAATTAACTATCAGCCTGGCGTGGGGCAGCTGTATTATCGACATTCTCCGGCTTTGCCAGACTATCGATTTTAATTTTGTTAAAAACAAACATTCCATCAAAGTTTGTCCGCCGAAATGTTTAATGACGATCAATTAATTTGCTCCCACGACGAGCCTAATTTCATTTGATGCTACCTATCAGTTAAGCTTATTGCGATAAAGCTTTGTAAAGCTACTTATCAGCGGATAAATATTCACGTTATTAGTATTGGTGGAAAATGACAGGACGGTGTAATCTTCGAGATTACAGTTACTTGAAAATATCCGTATCGCCAAAGGACGTTCAAGTCCTTACAGATAAAGATATTAGATTTATTCATTTGTTTACCGAAAGTCTCATAAATAAGATCCCTTTGACGGCGTTCTACAAGACTTATCCATTGCTAGGATCTTCCGCCAGTGGAAAGAGGGCAACAGAGTAAGAGGGGATCGATCCGATAGTCTTTCAGTAACGACATCTGCATTCCCAATTAATGGAATCCTTTCATCAGTTCAGATCTGTACAAATTGGAGGTGGGAATTCGTCTTGGAACTTAAAAGAGCAAAAATGAAATTGGGTATTTTCAAACGGCGATGAGCGCACGGAATTAAAGCAAACAAGATTCCCTGAAACAAGACAACGGGATTAAGAAACTAAATAGATTTGATTCTAGAATTACAATAAAAGCAAATTAGACCGAATTCGTGTTGAACGAGGAAATATTTACTTGTGTGTTGATCAAGATTGCGCCAATACTCCCGAGCAGACGAAAGATGGATCCAAGTGGCGAAGTGATGTGAGGGGTGACGTCGCCAGGCTGGAGGGGTGTGCAGCTTGAGACGTTACAGGACCGTCGCGAAACCTGATCAAAGACGATGGAGCTCCGGCAACAAAATTGGTAAAGAGGTACTCCCGACGAGGCACAAAACATTGTCATCGGTTATAGGATATGGCATCCAAACTAATGCTCTGCTATATCAAGACTTAAAGGTGTTAGCGAATTATATCGTTCGAGGAAAAGGTGCTGTTTTCATTACGCAACAGTCGAATAAGAATCAATAAAATGTACCTTCTTATATAACGAAATTTTCTACGTATTTGTTAAAATGTTTCATTTGTAATGTTATTTTATTTTTCATATTTGGTTGTTTTATTTCGAATATTTTAATGGTATATCAGTCTGGCGAGTTGTCATAATTTACCAATTTTTTGTGGAAAAAAAAACATCAAGGGCAGGATGTCTGTGAATTAAGCTTTATTCGGGGAACCGAATAATATTAATGCCTTATGAATATGAGGTTCGTAATTGATTAATTAAGACGACTGTTCGAATGCAGAGACAGTTGGCATCATTAGGGCTAAATTACGACTCCCGACATTGCTTTAAACAATTTCATAGTGCCACTAACAAAGTGATCTCTATCATGCGTATCATCTTTGTGAGATCATCGACAAAGTAGTTATTACAGCTCATCATTTCCGCTCTATACATCTATCGTTATACTGGCAGCTAGAAGAAGGGTACCTCCATACGTCAATTTAGCAATATTATCAATCTGATCGATGACTTTTAGAGAACACTTGGGGATAAAAGAATAGATGATAATTTCAGCAAAACGTCGAGCTGACAAAAAAAAGCATTATCGTGAAAGTGAAATACGTCCGAGTACTGTAATCTTTGTTAATTTGCAATTTAATTTTAACGATTTCTTCATCGAATAAAATTACAGTTAAATTCAGCGAATCGGCTATTTTTCGCTGAAAGTAATCTAAATTATTACCCCATCGTTGAACGTCCGAAACAATAACTAAAATTTCATTTAACAATGCACTCGTTTTTTCACATAAAAATATGCGAATGGCATTACGTGGGCAGCGGGTAGAGATGTAAGGAGCACCGACCTATCTTAAGTTGGAATCAGTCTGGCCAGTTCTGAGTTATGCCAGCATTTATAACTCATCATTATTATTTGAGTTGATTTGAAACAGCTTGACATTGCCTGTTCTAAATTCACAGTATTCACTCATGCAATAATAAATACGGAGCACTTTAATGTTTTCATCGACTTTTTTTTATTGGCGCGCCAGCCTTGCGCAAAAACGATCGCCTATAATGAGCAACGCAAATAAATAAATGATTTGTTTTCTATTTTCAGGTCGACTGGAATTTAAAGATTTAATGTTGCTGCTTTGATTGGAGACGAAGATCGCCAGGACGGTTTGCACCTCGCTCGCGATTCGAGCCCATTAAAAGTGCTATAAAAGACACGCTTCGCCTATGGTCCGAGTAATAGAGAGCGAACGAACACTGCGACAGAAAAATGAACAGAGAGGCAACGAGAGAAGCAAATTTGTGCGTATTATATAAATTACCCATAAAAACACAACATCAATTCCCATAGAAGTATTAATGCCCAATACGGGTGAGGCTGGGCTGTTATTTTTCATACCAGCAGCATCTTACGACCACTCTTTCACCATAGAAAAAGTTCATTCTTTCTTACTCTTCTTCGCGCTGTCTTCGAGATTTTTATGGTCTATAAGTTGTGTTATACTAGCGATGCTGTAGATCAAAAGTAATGTGTCTATTACAACATATAAACTTAATGACCAAAAAGTTGCTGTTATTCATGCATGTAGCGACATTTACACTCATAGCGTCAGATTTCCGGTTGATCGTTTTACATTTTTGATTCGAGGATAACATTTTAAGCCATTCGTATATGACGGCACATAATAAAACAGCCTTCAACGATATTTCATGCTAATTTTAAAGTACTCACTTTTTCCTATAGTTGATATTATTCAAAAATAAATAGAATTAACAAAACTTTCATTTAATCACGTTGCCGAGTTGTAATAATTATTTTGAGAATAATTGTTCCTTTCGGAGCTAATTATTCGACCGTATTAAATTTATTAATTGGTCCTTAGTAAAGTTGTTGTCCCTGTCATGCGTTACTCTGTTGTACTCTGACTGTCAATTTTAATTAAATACTCGTCCATGAGTTTGGTTCCTGATATGTGCAGTTTTACTCAGAAATAAACTGCAAATACATTATATTGCATTTGATTTTGAAAACATTAAAATTAGCATTAATTACCGTGAACGCGTTCAAAGAATTGACAAAACTGTGATAAAAAATTTGAGAATCACATTGTTTAAAAAAATGATGACTGAAAAACATTGCTTGATATTAAAACGTTGTCAAAATGAATGGATAATTTTAATGAATTTAATAAACATTTAAAAACATTTCAACGACTCAATTAGCAGCGAAACAAATTTGCCAGATAAAACAAATTGAAAACGTTGTGGAGCAATTGTTCAATTTGTACGGGCAAGATTTGAAAAAGGCGATAACGCATGTCGATTTGCCGTGCAAGCAATTAATTAGTGATTAATTTGAAGTCGTAGAAAAGACCACTGTAGCAGATAGCGGCATGCTTTCAAGCGGCGGTCGCGTGTGATGAGGCGATACGATGAGCGGCGAAGACGAAAAGCGAATCGGAGGCAAAGTAAAAAGGGTCTTGTCGTCGATACAAGGAGCGGATTGTGAACCCAAAAGACACCACCATTCTCGGCCAAGTAAAGTCACTCGCGAGTCTCGAACGGTCGCGTACAGTAGCCGTTTGTACCCAATAGATTCCGATGCCGCGATACCGACAGCGCATCGCCAGTTCCATCTCAAACGACTGGTGCGGGGCTATTAGCTCCAGCTTTGATTGGCTCCGTTTAATGGACCAAGCGACATGCATATAAATTGCCGCATTTCCGCTTTGAAGATATTTCGAGCGTACTCCGTACCGGAGTCTATGTCGCATCTTCGTAATTTCATGTCGTTGCGCTCCACAATCACCATCTGCGATGTACTGCGTGCAAAAGCTTCTTCGTCTTGCAATTTCAAACTTTAAGCACCAACATTTTAAAAGCAACGCTTATAAAACATTTTCTCTCGTTTACTGTCACCCGATTAAACACTATTGAACATAATAATTCATCAGGCTCAGAAAAAAAATTCTCATCACTATTTTAGTATTATTTTTAGTCACTGCAATTTTTAATTTTATTTTTGCTTAAAAAATCTTTGATTCGAATTTGAAAAAAGTTGAGAATGCATAGAAAACAGTTGAATCGAGTTTGACAGGATGTGAGCTAACCTTTGTCATTGTCGCGATTTTTTTCAAACGGTTCGTCAGATTAATGTAACCTTTATGTAATAATTTCGCGAACTTGTATTGTTAATAGTAAACGGTGATAGTTGATAGTAAAAATCAAAGGATGATAGAAATGTTGTAAACAGTAAAATCTTTCTGCCGCGTCGCGAATTTATCGGGACGGGATTGTGAAATTCTCTCGAGAGTTTAATGTCATTGAAAAGAGGTGTGATTCAATGCGAATACGTGAATGAAACGAGTCCGACTACATAAGTTACAATGAACAACACTTTTGACAGCTCGAGCTACGAAATAATTCGCGATGAATCATCGGAATCTCTGGCGCTTTTATCTGAGCGATCAGGCAAGCAAGTACCGAAAATTACCTCGAACGAGTTACTGCAAGTTCCATCATGGGGCATCAAAGTTTACTTACGGTTCAAACCAGAGACCGATTGCGAGAAGAAACTTGGAGATGATACGTACTCAATTTTGAGTCAATCTACGTTGCTCACCAAATTTCCAAATATCGTCAAGAAAAGCACTCGCAATATGAAAAACTCGAGAACTCGAGACAACTCAATTGTTGCAAAAAAAATCAAGTTCACAGAAATTTTCGATTCAAGTGCCTCGCAAGAAAAAGTATTCGAACAATCAGTGAAGCCAGACGTCGATCGTTATTTACTAGGGCACAACTTCACTGTCATCACATATGGCACCACAAATTCAGGAAAAACGTACACACTGTTTGGCACCGAATCGGACCCTGGAATTGTGTCAAGAACCATTGATTATATTTTTGCAAACATTGACACTGCACCAGAGTCAAAGTTCAAACCAGTTGATGGTAATAAAGTCGTCTGCAATGGTGTTGGAGCGACGAAAAATAAAAAGTCCCAATACAACAAAGTATTAGGAAAGGAAGGTATGTATGAGTCACGCACACAACTCTGTTAGTCTTAATTTAAAGAGTCAATTTTAAATTCTAGCTCATGACAGTGAGATGATGCATTCGATTTGGTTGTCATTTGGAGAAATTTACAACGAGGCGGTTTACGACCTTTTGAACGAAGGCCCTCTAGGAAAAGACACCCGGCTGAAATTGGTGCCAGATAAGGATGGCACCTTTGTCAAGGGATTGACAATGGTTCATGCCGCTACTGCGCTAGAAGCGCATCAAATTTTAACAGCTGCGGTCTCCAAGTTACGCGTTGCAGTGTCTGCGTTCAATCAACATAGCTCCAGATCTCACGCCATTTTTACAATCAAACTGCTCAAATATTCTAATGATTGTTCTGCTGAAAAAGTAAAGGTAATGAGAAATGTTATTAAAATTAAACATCCTTCATTCAGAAAATTAAATTAAATTTAATAATTAAATATGACTTTTAGGTTTATACTTTGAACTTTTATGACTTGGCTGGATCAGGACGCCTGGAAAATCACAGCGAAAAGGACCAGATAATTGTTGAATCTCGATATATCAACAAAAGTCTTCTTGCTCTGAACCGATGTCTGAAAATCATTGCTGAAAACCACGCGTCTAAACATAACTCGGATGTCATCGGTCCGTTTCGAGAATCCTGTCTTACTCGGCTGTTGCAAAAAAGTCTTTGTGATAAAGGAGCAGTGACTATCTTCGTCAATCTGAACACAACACCTGGATTTCATGTAGAAACTCAAAACATAATGAGCTTGGTAGTTTCATTAAAAAAAGTAATCCGAGATGTCAAGAAGGTTGACGATTCCAATATAGTTCCAATTCCTTCTGATTCAAGAGAGGCTTCTAATTGGGACGTATCTTCGGACCAGGTCAAGAACTTTGATGAGGAAAGGAACGAACTCCAATTACGTCAGCAGAATGAAATTTTGATAAAGGAACTTTCAGCGTTGAAGTCATCGATATTTGAAAGAGAGTGTGAAATCCGACAGGAATTTGCAGACATGTATGTGAGAATGATAAAAGAACATGACGAAAATTGGCGTATCCAGATGGAAGATTTAGACCAGGAGAGGGAAAAGCTACTTCAGATGTCTATTCGACAAGTAGAAGAGTATTATGAAGAACAACTACAGAGCATCACTCGAAAACGTAAAAGAATTGAATCTGAAGACTATGAAGAAAAGAAGGAAGATTCAATGGAAGTCTGCAATAATTGTGTACACACGTTCAAACAATTTCAAGATGTGATCAGGCAGTTGAAGAAAAATTTGGAGGCTGCTGTTATTGAGAAGAATGATTGCAAGTTTACAATTTCTTTGATAGAGAAGGAGCTGAAGATGCTGAAGGATGCGAGAAATTCAATATCAATTCTACAAAGTAGTGTCAGTTTCGTAGATAGTTCAGTTGAGATCAAAGGTGATTGTCAAGAGCAAGTTGCTTCGACTTGTAAAATCATTGAAATAACAGAAGGGGAGAATTTAGAAGATGAGATTGACCAAAAAACAAGCTTGATTGAAAAATTATATGATCAGCTAAAAGAAAAAGACGAAAGATTACAGCTCTTGGAACATAGTTTGGCTCAATGCGAAATAGAGAAAAAAGACTTGATAGAAAAGATGATGATGATGGAACAGATCTTGATCGACACGAATATCAATCTCAGTTCGTCGAATTCGAGTTTGGAGTTTCGGACTAGTGATTTGAAGTCATCGTCTTATCTGGCAGATACGAACAATTTGTCATTTCTGTATACCAACATTGATCTAAATGATTCTCCCAAAGTTATTGCAACCATTCCAAAAGAAAAACTTTCCTGGTTATCACAAGGCGACAATTGCTGGAATGTCAATTACATTTCTCAAGAGAAGAATGAATTGAGTGTTATGTCCAGTGACAGTAACAAAAATGACTCTGGAGTAACAAGTGATGGATCCAAGAGTGAGAATAGCGATAAAGAAAAAATCGAATATGGACAGATTCAGGACAAAGTTAAGCAGTTGAAAAATGATTATACTATGCTAAAGGATGTACATCATTCGTATCGTTCAAAAATCACTGAACTTTCGGAAGAGCTTGAATCTATCAAACAGTTGCTCTCTATGATGAAAGAAACTGCCTCTGCCAATGAACAAAAGTTATTGGAAAACGAAGAAGAGCTTTCAAAGAAGGACGAAGAGATACTTGAACTGAGACATGTGAAAGAAAAGTTGGATGAAAAGTATTGCCAGACCACTGAAATTCTAGATACAAAATCACAAAAATATATACAGACATTGCAGGAATTGAACGAGAGATTGAAAGTTTATGAAGATAACAATACTCGAGTAACTCAATTTTTCGAAGAGTACAAACAGAAGTCCTTTTCTTTGGAAAATCATCTGGCATGCACCCATTTCGAAAGTGACAATTTTGAATGTACTGAACACCTTCCACGAATAAAGGAGTTGGAGGAACTTTTAGAGATAAAAAATGCCCAAGTTGAAGAATTGCTTCAGGAAATTTCTGTAGCGAACAAAGATCTGAAAGCACTTGACGGATTGAACAGAACGGTGGAGACGTTATCAGAAGGAATGAGAAGTATTGCTGAACAAAGAGAAGATTTGATAACAAGTTTGGCTGAAAAATCCCGAAATGAAGTATGTTTGGAGTTGAAACTGAAACACCTGTCTACGCAACTGGAGAAAAGAGAAGTTGACATCAGAGTATTAGAAACTAAACTAGAGTCTATAACAAAAGACAGCATAAGTAACGAAACAAAGGTAAAAGAGATCAGCGAAGAGATTCTAACATCGAATAAAAAACTCGACTCCATGAATGAATTGCTATCGAGATCCGAGATGTTGTTGAGGGATCTAGAAATAACCATGAAAAGTGACATCAACACGCTAAGCCCCTTGTTAGATAAAAATCCTCGATATGTCAATTCAATTTCAGAAGAAGAAGAGGCCAAAGATTACGAAATTATCAATTTAAAGGAAAAGTTAAAACAACAAGAACAAAATCTGCAGCTTATAAAAGAAAGCAGAGATCTTTTCGTTGAAAGGTGAGACGAAAACTGTTAGTTAAAATGTTTGCAGCCATTAATTGAATTCTTGCTGTTTTCAGATATCATTACCTTGTTGAAAGGTTGAAGAAAGGAGAAGAAGTCCGGATTCCAAAAGATGCTAGCTTGTTGGAGTTTGTAAATTGTAGTACCGTATACAGTAAATCAGCTTCGAGCGCAGAGGAAGATGATCGTGGATCAGCGGAGCATTGTATACAGGAATTCAGCGATCCAGACGAGAAAAAAATAATCACTATTATGTCATCTGAATCAAAGGCATCTTTATCATCGGACTCATCTAGGAGCAGCATGATAGCACTCAAAAGTTTGGATGAAAACGTTGCTCAAAAGAAGAAACAACGTAACATGTGCTGGATGCAATGATGTAAAATCCGACATTATAAGAGTAGAAAAATTAATCTTCATGAATGTTTAAAAATATTGATACAAAGAGCATTTCATGATGATTAATTCAGTATTATTTAATATTTATCACTGTAATAATATTTTGTCACTATAATTACACAGTGACGCGGAATTTATTTATTATTGTTTATCGCTCGTACAATGTAGAATTACCTAAACGATTTGTACCTATAATATCCATTAACTAGTTCGAATGCATTCATGAAAATTAATTGCTCGAATCAATCTAACTAAAGCTGCATATTATTTTTATCATGATACGTTTTATAATACGCGTAATAAATCATGGGAAGGTGCGTTCGTTTCATATTTTGTTTCTATCGTTAGTTCAGATTATTCGCTAAGTGGACATTTATTTTTATTTCTACTACTACTAGTTCTAAAAGTCATCTGCACGGGGCCATAATTTACAATCAAAGATGAGACATGACTATTAATCGACGGGACTACTTCGGCACAAATAGGAGACAGTGGCCATAATGTAATAACTAGATAATCGATTATAGATATTGTTAGTTACGCGCTATCCCTGGAGAGAGAGACGCGTGATGGCAAAACGCGGTCCTGTTCGTTACAATAAGCTTGGCTACCCTCCAATACAGAGAATGCGCTTGGCTGACTGTCAAGGGTGAGCCAGCGGATTTTATTGGCAATATGCTATAATTTCCGACATTAGATGCCGCTGACGCTTTCGGACTCATTACTCCCCTTATGGTTGTACGTGATCTTGCCAAAACGGCGATCTCATCTTTTTACGAATTCTGATAGGAAATTATGACAAACTTTCATAGAAAGTAGTTATGGCTTTACCTCTATCAATGAAACCTAAATCTGACCATTAAGAAGATTTAATTGTCAACTGCATGGATTTATTTATTTTCAAAATATTATTTTAATTTGCGAACTAATCAAAGTCTTTTATTGTAAAATTTTATATTATCGAAGGGGTTCATTAATCTGATTGTTTTTTTTTTCAAATTTTCTTATTTATTTATTTTTTTAGGATATATCAACCATCAGGCCGCCTTTCTATGATAACGCCGTCGTCAGCAGTTACTACTTATTAAATCCACGAATCCAGTCATTATTTTATGCATGAATGAACAATCTGGTACGTAAGTATTCGGAAATATATCGGAGTCTTATAACTCGGATTAATTTCGACATCTTCTTATAAATTTATTGGAAGCATTTCTGCTTAATTGAATTCAACCGATTTCCTCATCTTGTCATCAATCGACACAATAAATCGTCGGATTTATAATAATAATTGGAGTTATTAGAAATCGACTTTGCTGCAAGAGTGGATATCAGCGAATGGCAAGATCCGCTACTATAGACCGAAAGGGATTTTGGAGTAAAGTTTCATCCGGGTAAACTTTCGAGAAAGCATTAGTTTATAATTCAACGATCCTGGATCAGTATTTGTTACAATCAGCCGATTCCCCTTTATCTGTCTCTGCAAGGATGATCCCTTTCTCTTAAAATTTCTAGTCAGTTTCCTTCATAGCGAATTTTCATTAATTTCTTCCGAATCGATTGAACTATTGTCAATGAGTTACACACGATTTCATTATAATAGCTGTAACTTTTAGTCTAGTCTACTGAAATTTAATAATTTCGTAACTTGTTTTCAAATCTTTAGCATATTTTAGTTATGGGAAATTACGAAATAAAAAAAATTTTTTAAATGTATATCCATCAAGATAACAGTGACTCCAGAGTCGATGCAAAAAGTCAAGGGTGGCATATTAGCGTTTGAACCCCCAAATATTTGGTGGAAATGCAATACTAAAAAACGCGAAACAAGCATTTTCTGTAACAGGGAGAAATGGAGACAATCAAACAATAAGAATGGTTTGGTACCTATGGCCTATTTACGGATACTCAGTTCTGTCAGAAACGCGTTATTACGCACAGCGCAGAGTTATAAAGCCATCTCATCGTTTTGTTTCAAAACTCATCAGCTTTTTCATTTTCGCAACGGGTCAGCGAATCGAAACCCAGATATGCATCGTGAAAAATGAATTTCATGGAATTGGAATTCCACAGAACTCAGCGCTAAAGTTTTCAAAAGTAACGCATACACCAACTTTTATATCATTGTACCGCGGTAACTTCGCAAGAGCCGGATTCGATATAAAGATATTGCCCGGAGCACTTGCAAATGCGACCGATCCCTCGGTGTGGCTTTAGCATCGTTTTATCGTTTTTACATATGATTTGGGAATACGCGATAAGACAAAGCCAACGATATTTTACTTTTTTATACTGACACTTTTAGCCTAAGGTGTTGGACTGCTCGTGACCTCTATGTACGCTTTTGATACAAAACTTTTTA